>JAWWEE010000122.1:65515295-65526094 GCA_035221455.1 Xenops minutus
CGGGTCGGGCCGGGCCGGGCCGGCCGCGGAGCCCCCCGAGCCCCGTGGCCGGGCCCACCACGCAGCTCCGGGCAGGGCTCGGGCAGCGTCCCCCAGGCCAGGCCGGAGCGGCGGTGGGGCCGGCCCAGCCCCGCGCATCAGCAGGAGCGGCCGCATCCCCCTCCGCGGCCGGGAACGCCCGCTCCCCCTCGCCTTTTCCCTCCTCCTCCGCCCTCGCCCTGCCCCGCTGAGCGCCCTCACCTGTGGCTGCGACACCTCGGGCGGGCAGGACGGCCCCACTGCCGCCGCCGCTCCACCCGGCCCGGCCCGACCCGACCCGCCGCGCTCACCTCAGCGCGCCCGGCAGCGGCGCCGCGCAGCGCCCGCCCCCGCCCGCCCGCCATTGGCGGGGCTGTGGACCCGCCCCCCGCCGATTGGTCGGCGCGCACGTCAATCAATGAGGGCCACGTGGGCGGTCCCGTCCCTCTCGGCCGCGGGGCATGCTGGGAGCTGTAGTTCGGCGCGGCGTGCGGCCTGCGCGGCTGTGGGGCCCTGCCGTCCCTTCTCGCTGTCCCCCCGAGGGCTCCGCGGGCCCGCCTCAGCTCGGCCCTGGCCGCGCTGTCCTGTCCTGTCCTGTCCTACCTGCGCGCAGCGTCGGTGTGAGCTCTGGGGCGGCCCCCGCACCCATCCAGGCTTCCGGGAAGGTGTCACAGCGTCACGGCAGCGGTGAGGTCGTAAAAGAGCTGTGAGGTCAGCGGGTGCCGGCTGTGCCCCAGCACGGCCATGGCAGCGACAGCAGCGCTCTGGGAGCCTCCTCCGGGCTTCCCTCAGACACCTACAGCCACTCACCGCCGCCCTGGGCAGCCCGTTCCGGGCTCTCATCACCCTTTCTATAAAGAAATTATTTTTCTCAGAGTGTCTCCAACACATTGAGCAGAACTCATCAGAGCCGCTACCTGTTGCCCGCGGCATATTTACTCTAGATCCAGCGTGTAACTCATTATAAGCGATTGCAGAGGGGATTCCACGCCCTCACCTCACCATCAAAAAGGGGGTTTTCCCAGCTGATTTACCTTAATTCAAGGACCATCCTTCCCTGCTTTTTTGCTTCCCTATGCCATTGGGCTGTTTGTAGCTTTCCCTGGTGACTTCTCCCCTGGGTGAAAAGTGCTGGAGATCTGTACTAGTAATATTGTTCGCTTGCCATTCCAACATAACCATCTCTGTGTTTTTGCTTTCATTTCAGTAACAAAACATCTGTTTTTCTGAGAGAAATGATGTTCTCTAAGGCAGGTTGCACTATTTGGCCTGGAAGTCGCGTGTAGGAGGGCGCCAAAAGCCACCCAGCAGTGACTGTGTTCCAGGGGCAGCGAGCACCCTTTGTCTGCTGCCCATCACAGGGCTAAAGCCTTTGGTTTTCCTCTGGTAATCTGGGTTTTTTACACCTCCGTACACTGCAGCGGCACATGAAGGCTTTTGTGGTCTGACCATTTACACTGAAAGGAGAGCTCTCTGGAATGTGCAGCTTCCAACTCTAGCAATGTTGCTTAGTGAGTCTGTCACTATGATCAGACAGTGAAACTCCTGATTTTTTATTTTGGTTGGTTGGGTTTTTTTAATAGATAATTTCAGAGTCAGCCTTCTTCACTTGGGCTCACCTTCTGGCCTGCAAATAGTGTAACAAATATGTAAATAAATGAATCATGAATTATTCATCCACCTGTATTTCCACAAAGCAAGCGTAGAGGCATTGCTCTCTCAATTATGTGTGTGTGGATGACCCAGGTGGTGGGTGGTCCCTGCCACAGACACCAGCTGAGGGAGCAGTCTGAATGCAGCTGTGTGGCTGCAGAGCTCACCTGGCTCCAGTGGCATTACAGCTGCTTTTGTAATACAATGCTAACAAGTCCCACCAGGCCTTTGATGACTTTGCATTGGGTCACTTCAGGTTTTGGTGTACCACACTGCTGAACAGGAGTACTGTGCTCTAGAAGGCAGGGGCAGAGCAGTTCTGAATAGGATCTGCTGTGTCCAACATCAAGTTATACATATTTGTTGGGGTATTTTTTATGTTATTCTGTGTATTCTCTTGAAAGACCTGCCATCGCTGAAAAATCAATAGCCTATATTGATACAAAAATATATTGGAATATATTAATATAAAAATATGCATATATTGGTATTTGCTTCAAAATACATTCTTTTGTATTCCTCAAAACATTGATTCTGAAGATGACTTTATGCATCAAATCCTAAAGTAGCAATAGGGCTTTTTGTGACTTCTGAAGGTAAAAATTCCACAGCTGGATTATTGGGATTCCTCTATTCCTCAGTCCTTTCATTTGAGAGCAGGGAAAATATAGAGAAGGAAATAGTCATGAATCAATTTGATTGCAGTTTTGAAAACCTGGTACAAAATCACAGGGGAGGAAGCTTGCAGTATCATGGGGTTTTGAAATTTTCATATGACTTCCCTATCTGCTTAATGATGCTTTTTTAAATTCTCATGAAGAAGTTTAAGGGGAACTATTCAGCTATGCAATATCCTAGGCCATGACTGTCAGCTGTAATTGATGGCTTCTGGAAAATCAAGGTGTTAGACTCACCACTTAGCTTTGTTGCGCTGCAATACAGTGCAAAAGAATGCTGAGCCACCACAAAGGAAGACAAGTTCTCTGCCACCAAGGGTTTGTCATTTAAAGATATTACAATTCCCCACTTGACATGGTGTCATAGTTCCCTTTTCTCTGTAGTTCTGTTTCTCTGATTCCCTCTTTTCACTATCCTGTGTTCCTTAACTCTTGTTAAGGAGCAAGAGCCCTATTCGTATTGCTTTTGTGGACTACTATAGCATTTACTTATACTGAAAAATACAGCACATTTTATTAGCTTGAGGGTTGTGGAAATGATCTTCACAGCTAGATGGCAACAAAAGAATTCCATTAGACTTCCTTCAATAAAAAGTGAGAAATGCAATGTTGTGAGAGCATTAGAAGCAGCTGCCTGACTATAATGTCAGTGACAGTCTCTGTCAATTTAAATATTTGCAATAGCCATAATTAAACACTTAGTAACTGGCATTGAGCTAAAATAGAAATACATTACATAGTCTTACTGCTGTGCAGATTTTAATTCCGATTTATATCCTCCTTGGCTTTATGCCTGGATAAGTCTTGTAATATACAGGCTGATTTACACAGTATAGAAATTGTCATAGAGGACAAATTATCTTCTAAGTGAGTAACAGAATTTTGACTTTTTCTGGAAGCAGATCCCTAAAGAGATCAAACAACGTTATGTTCTCCTTCCACTGTTTAAAGACTGAAGAGATTTACATCTGCAAATAGAGGGGTAGTCTGCCTGGGTCACTAAATCTAGACTCTGGCTCCTGGAGGCTATCACGTCACCTAAACCTTGTAAACAGTTTTTCTCTCATCCTCTAAAACCAGTGTTGAAACTGGTGATCCTCTTACACACAGTCCCTGTCATGTAAGAAGACATGTTAGAACCTTGGTCTGACCATGCCTTATGAAAAGATGTATATGTAAACAAATGTCCCTTGGGTTTTGCCCTCATTTCTATCTTTTTGCAAGATGAGGGTAGCAAACCATGGCATAGTATACGATAACAGAAATACAGGTCTCAACATTCTTACCCAGATATTTGCCATTCTGCTGTAGGATCTCTGATAATGAGGCTTCAGTTCCTTAAAGCTTTTGATTATAGCAGAAAAAAACATATCATAATTATTCATTATATCATTCTAAAATAATATAAAAAATAAAATTATATTATAAAGAAACACCCCAATTTTTATTCTATTTTGCCTGTAAGACCCACATTTTTCTAATTACACTGTAAAGGTGAAATAAAGAATAAAACTCAACCTTGAAGTAAATAGGTACACTGGGATATTTCCAGCAGGCCTGAGTTGGTTCCAAGTGTATTTTATTTTAGATCAGAGCGCAGCATATAGGATGTGGTTCCAGTTCTTGCTGCCATACAGGTAGCCCTTTTATGAGCTGCTTCTCTGGCCATGAAGCCATGTTGAAGGAGTTTGAACTGTCTTTCTCGAATCTCTTCCAGTTCTTTCCAATGGTTCCATTGCAAAGAATCCTGCAGGAAAGACATACAGATGATCACATTGCAGATGATACAGTGGTCTCTGCACTGAACTTCTGTTTGACAGTCCTGCTGGCTGACAACTCGATTTGTTTTCTAACATGATTGGGAAACTTGTCAAAATCAAAGCAGGAGTGATGAATAGAAAGGTAACCTGAGTGGCTTGCCCAGTTTAAGATAACTTAAAGACGGCTGCAACACTCCACAAAACCATGATGAACTGCAACATAGCTTGAGTGAGAGAGGGGGCAATCCCACTTTGGTGTGATGGGATGTGTGTGATGGGAAGCTGAGGAAGACAAGAGTTAGAGATAGGGCTATGATGCTGTCTTGGCGGGATGAGCGTGACAATAAGAGTGGGAAGGCAGGGGCAGTGTGGATGAGCCCTGCTCCATGGTGGCTGAATGTGTGACAAGAAGGTGAGGTCAAGGCCACGGCTGGAGAAACTGTGCCTGTGCAGGAAGCAGGGTGTTGCTACTGCCAGTCATGCATGGCACCATCTGCCTCTGCCCCCCTTGCCAGTGCTGGCAGTGGAACAAAGGTCTGTGAACAGCAGGTCTATTGCAGAGCTTTTCTCCTTATGTAATAACCAGACCTTGCTTGGCATGATGCTGGTTTTCTGGGGGGTAATCTTTAAGAGTCCTGCTTGCTTTTTACGCTCCATTTTTTTTTCTACAATCTTCTTCTGCAGGTTTAAAATGCGTTCATCTTTCATGGGCCTTTCACCAGACTGGGACTTTCTTTTCTTTTCTTCTTGCCTGCAAAATCAAAAAGAAGCAATGAGAAGGCAAAATAATATCATCCCACAGAATAAATCCATCTGAGCATATATTACCTTGATAATAATGAATTTGCTCTTGCTTCTGGAACCAGCTAGACTCAAACCAAATTTAAATCATATAACTTGCATGTAGTATTCTCAATTTGCCTCTTGCTACAGCATAGCATTACTAAACCATATAAAGTAATTTTTTCCCACAGGATGCCAGGATGACAATATCTGAAGTATTTCAAGCCTGACATGATATTCTTTAGAAAAAAATGTGCAAAACCTGGGATAATACTGCAGCTCTTTGCTTGTGAGAATGATGGAGTTTTCCTTATATGATCATTAGTATTCATCTTGATTGCTGTATTCCTTTGCAAATGAAAGATTTTTTTTTCTGTGTAATCCCAATGCCCAGATACAGAATCTATGGGATGGTGATGTATTAATTAAGGTTAGTTGCTCTAGGTGAACATAAATTCATAGCAGCATGTGCAGCATAAAAGTAAGGCATAAGAGAGATGTTATTGGATAGTCTTCTCTTTCCACCCCCCTTCTATTGTAGCCACTTTTCTGTCCTCTGGAATTTACAATTTACCTGGTTTTGCCTACTTTCACCCAACTGACACAATTCACTCAGGACTTCTCCATGCAGGCTATACCATAGTTACATAGTGACTCACTTAACATCTAGCTTTCTCTTTTATTCAGCATTGCACTTGAATTTGGCTTAGTGTGATCAAACTGCAGAGTTAATATTATGTCATGATCAGCTGTGATTTTCTGGCCAAATTCAGAGCTAAAGGAAGCATCAGATCTTCCAAAGAATACACATAATTATATAATATTTAACCAGGTTAGATCTGGTGCAGTTGGCAAGGATAGTTTTATAAAAGGTCTTTTTACATTGCAGTGGTGTAACATTACAATTGCTTTTATTGAAAAGCAGATAAAGTCACCACATGACCAAGGGCAGAGTGCACCAGGTCATTGTCCAGCTCATTCTGTAACTGTCATTCTGTCAGTGCCAGGACTACTTTCACAGACAGGATGCCTCTTGGAAAGAATTGTTTTACAACTGAAATTTACCCTTACATCTTGGTCTTACATCAAGTGTTTTGAGTATAAGACACACTCTCCTCAAGAAGCTGGCAGATGGGGAAGAAGGAAGAAGTTCCTTCTGATGCTAAACCCACCAATTTGCCTTAAAAAGATGTCAGCATCAAGACTCCAGGGATCCAAACACTTCTTTCATCTTAGGAGAGATGGTTTTTGCCTGCCTTGTTAGCTTCATCTTGGCTAACAGGAAACTCTCCATGACAGCAGATTTCTTCAGAGCAGCCATTCAGGACTAGAGGTCCCCAAATCCTCAGGAGTGGATGAAGGGGAGATATGACCTCTGTTACATTCTAAAATGTGACTGAACTCTAAATAAGGGGCACAGTTTAGCTTGAATTCTCATTTCCAGTTGCTTTCCCAAGACACTTCCTGAACCTCTCTTCTTGTGTCATGCTGTGTGGTTAGGATAACATTTCCTTATCCTTAATACTGTGACATACTCTGCTACACTGATATTAATTTTTAACACTATTCTGTAAATCTGAAAATTATGTACTATCACTTAATCTAATTGAGAACATGGTTTATTTCTATTTGCACTGTATCAAGGCATTGCATTCCAAGGGGTATAGGAGACTATAACAGTAAGGTTTTATGCAAATGCTTGATGATTAAATCTTGTCAATGGGAATAAAGAAGAAAACCTTTCCTTACATGCAAATCCAGATTCTTGTAAATACAATTAAGGGAAATGCAGCAAGAGGTTTAAAATCATGAAGCAGCAGCAGCTTCTTCTGTATTACCACTGTAAATAGTTGCCTATCCCCAGAGTAATATCCAGTCCTCTTCAGGAAGTCATGTGCCAGTCATCTACATTATTCCAAAAAACTGCCAATCCCAGAGTTTTTCAGATGCCACACCATATCATAACAGAAATTCCAAGAGGGGAAGGAATGAAAAAGGAAATTTTAAAAATCTTTTTCTGTGATGATCAGTTGTGAACTTTCAGGACTCAAGAAAAAAAAAAGTCTTATGATCTCTGTCACCTCATCTCATGCATTTGCCAAGAAAATAAGATAACAGCCAATCATAATGAGCTAGTACATAGCTAGAAAAATCCTCTCCAGATTCAATAGAAAATTATGTGATGATTCATGAAAAATCTTCTCAGCTGTGTTTAAAAAATGGCGAATTTGAAGATTTGCACAGAGGATTCCTCCTAAGAACTACATTTTGCTCTTCATTTATATTTTCAAGCTCCAGCTTTGCATCAAAAGTATAAAGAGATAGATGAATGACAGCTCTTCACTGACTCAATACTTGTAGGAGATGGAGTGAAAATGACCTCTAAACCATTCTAGGGACCAAAATATCAATCTAAGCAGGTAGAACTCATTACCAGCAGTAGGAAATGAGAAACTAAATCTTACTTCCTTATTGCAAACTTATACAGAACTCTTCTATGAAGTATTTCTTAAATTTGTGAAATCAATGAAATCACAAATATTGTGAAGTACCAAACTAAAGTCCTTTATATTGCTAATTATTCAGCTTTCTTTTTTTTTGTTATTCTAGGCTATGTTTTTGGAGACCTGAAGCAACAGCCACACAGAGCCATAGCATGGCACATGTTCCCCTGTTACATCTTTACCCCTCCACATGTTGTTTGCCCCTTCCCTTAGTTCTGTCCTGCATCATAGGGTTGTGCTGTCAGGCTGTCTTACAGATTTTGAAGGATGGGCTCAGTTCTCTCCTCCTCACTCAAAAGGCCTTTGAACGCCTAAGTCAGACCTGAACACTCCAGGGAACACCTAGTTTAGGAAGTTTGTTCTACTTGGATACGACTGTCACAGCTGTTCATCCATAACCATTCCTTCTGCTTGTCCTCTTTCTAACTTATGAGGACTATTGGTAAGATTTGCTATTCTATCCCTGCAATAATTCTCTAAGCATAAAAATTTGCTTTTTACGTCTCCTGTGCAGCATTTCAAGAATACAACCCAAATAATTATAATCTCTCACACTGATTTGATATTTCAGGGTTCAAGATCTGCAAATAAGGTTTAATACACAAAGCCTATAGTTTCTATAGAGAGAAATAAAAACTGCATCAAAGTGTCTAGCATTTGTAAATGCTATGGCTAGCATGCCATATTTCTGTATTAACAGAAATAACACCAGAGATCTGGATTCTAGATGGATATGCATGAAATATACTCCTAAAGAACAACATTTTTGGTATACTTTGATGATGCCTTTTTATAGGAGATGCTTCCAAGTTATATACATAGTGTGCCTGGGAGCCATGAAAGGAAAATATAACATCTATAATTAAACATTATGTTTTCTTTATTTGGAGAGCAAACAGGGCATTATTAAAATTATTGCATTATTTATCATAAGTCTGACCAGAAGCTTGTAAATTTAGTGTTTAACTTCATTGGCATGCTGGTCTGTTCCAACAAAAACCATTTCAAATGACAGGACAAAAAAGTGAATCAAAGTTAGCTTCTTATTCAGGC
Source organism: Xenops minutus (assembly GCA_035221455.1). Lineage (NCBI taxonomy): Eukaryota > Metazoa > Chordata > Aves > Passeriformes > Furnariidae > Xenops > Xenops minutus. The sequence continues at coordinate 65,523,744 of JAWWEE010000122.1, forward strand.
ATAGCTTATTTCAGGATCAGAACAGCTGTAGGTCTGAATTAAGCCAAAGAGTTTAAAGTTTAAAGGAACCCAGTCCTATATAAAATCCACAGGCTGCACATCTAGCAGAACAGATGACGCTTTAAGCAGTTACTAGTGAAACAGGTTTCACACAGTGCACAAGTTCTTACTGTGTAGTTTGTGTCTCTAGTGGAAAACAGTGGCTTGAGTTGGTCCCACAGGTTTTCACAATACTGAATGCTTAGCAAGGAGAGTGCATTTCCAGCTCCAACTCCATTCCAAGTTCTTAAGTCTTGAAATCTTTTCTTGATACATGCCACAGAAAAGAGGGTCACTGATCTGTGCAGTCAATCCACTGCAGCTGCAGTTATTGATTCATTAAACTACCTTCTTAAGCACTAACATATTAAACCCCCAGTCTTTGGAGATTAACTATCAGCAAAAAACCAAATTAGAGACAAGACTTGTGAAAACTAGTTAAAGGGATACATCAACACTGCTTTCTGTAATTGAGATTTAGAACTGCATGATAAATCAACAACATGAATTGAACTCTAAGAAGCCACCTTTGGCAATAGACATGAATTTAAATCATGTCTAAAGACATGTGTTTGTAGCCTGATAGAGCATGTCTTCAGAATGTCAGCCTGAACATCAGTTTGCAAAATAAATATAAAATATAGCAAGACAAGGACTAATCTCTCAAAGCCACAAAAGTGAAAAGGTGAAAGACAACTTGCAAGAAAACAGTGGCGAATATTCAAGATGCAGTAAAAATGGCATAACAGGCATGTCATATTTTATTCTTTTACACAGGCTCAGCTTTATTTGTAAATAACTTAGATTTGAAAACCTTTGTAGAAGGGACCTGTCTTCTGCATACGTGAAGCAACTATGTTGGCTATGGATCCTTTATGACAATGAACAATAAATATAATAATAATATTCAAGGAAAAAAGCTACAAGCCTAATATTAGTTTAGATGAAAGAGAGAAACCACTTTAAGTGGCAAGCTAGAATGATTCTAATAATATCAAATTAGTTCTGATTAGCTGACAAGAAACAGAAGAAAGGCAAAACTTCTTTTTAAATATATGCGATGGCCTCTGAATCCTGGGGCAATACTGTCAACACTAGCCTATGGAGTGTCTTCAACCATAAATTATGAAAAAGATTTGTTAAATCTGATGCAAATAATTTTCATGAATAAAAAGGAAATCCTAGCCCCAGTGTAATCCTTGACAAAAGTCATACTGATTTACAAAAGGCCACTATTTTGCTCGCTCTTTGTTCTTCTTCTCAAGGGGCTGGCAAAATACTAACAAAGTTGCAATGTCTTAAATGTCACATGCTGTTTTATACTGACTTTAAAGCAGCTGCTCGTCCAAGTTCTGCTCTGAATTGGGAAATCTGGTCCAGTTTTTCTAGAATAAGTTGTTCCTTAGCTTGTTTTTCATGAATTATCTGGTCTCTCTTCTCTTCCTCTGCTGCCTTCTGTGCTTCTTTGAGTAGAGCGAGGCGTTCACGTAGTTCCACTATTGACATTTCACCAAATAAACCATGGCCACCAATCTGGAGAACACGAAATAGAGGTTTAAATAGCACTGTAAATACCAAGGGGAGAGTAAATGAGTAAAACCAGAATATTTTGATTGTGTTCCAATTCATGCTGAATATATTCTGACTTCCAGAAGTATAAGGATGGCCCTAAAGTAACTGATATTTAAAAGCTGTTTTTAAAATATAGAGCTTATTTCTCATATGTGTGAACATAAAATATTTAAAGGCATTGAAATATACAGAAGATTAATCATAAATACAATATATTTGCTCTCTAAATAAATTCTGCTTGACTTCTAGTTTTAATTAGACTTTGGAATTTTAAAAATGTGTGAAACTACTTTTTTAATGTGTAAAACCAGAACAGACTTTGAACTAAAAAATATGCATTTTTTTGTATTTATGTATTTCCAATGCATTTGATCTGTGATGGCATCTACTATTTTTATCTGAAAAGACTAAGACTAAACAATGCTCTGTACTCAGGAAATATCCAAAGTTCAAATATTCAAATCTGAGTGTTTAATGAAGGCTTTTTAATATCTACTTTGCAATGAGAGTGATGATAAGCCTGATTCTGAGATGCAATGAGAGACTTCTGCACCTTAAGTTTGCACATGGAGACATGTAGGAAAATGTAGCTTTCAGGCATAGGAACTTCTTAACAGAGTAAAAGCAATTTGACCTTGGCCATCGCTGCTGTGTAGCTGTGACGATAAACTACTTGCAAGGACTGAGAGAGATCAGAAGAAGCAGAAGATAAGACACCTGCAAGAGTTTGTACAGAGACA
>JAWWEE010000122.1:65526194-65539914 GCA_035221455.1 Xenops minutus
ATAAGACACCTGCAAGAGTTTGTACAGAGACAGAAACAGTAGCTTGTAACTGTGGCCAATAGATAATTGCTTTTATGCGATGTCCACCAATAATGTTAGTGCACGTATTCTTAGAAAAAGTATAATTGTGTGAGTGTTTTGCAGTAAACGGAGCTTTACTGTTAACTCATATTGAGTCGTCTCTCTGCTCCACAAGCCCGCCTCCGTTACAGAGGCAGGTGATTTCTAAACAGCTTTGAGAATCCTTGAAGTTTTTGGCCCTTGCTCTTACGTTTACTCTCCCTTTCTCCAAGTCCACCATTAAACCATGTCCCGAGTGCCACTTCTGACGTCTTTTAAAAACCTCCAGGGACAGTGCCTCAAACACTGCCCTGGACAGCCTGTTTCAGTGCTTGACAGCTCTTTCTGGGAAGAAATTTTTCCCAATATGGGGATATGGTTTCAGGCTGATTATGATGGTTCTGGGTTGACAGTTGAACTGGATGATCTTGAAGGTCTCTTTCAACCTTGATGATTTGTCATTCTGTGATCTCCTTCTCAGATTTCACTTTAGAGTGAATTTGCAAATAGCAATTTCCATAATACTTTGCCTCTATGACCATTGAGTTGTATCCACAGGAAGTGAAGGGAACATGTTTTGCAACAGGGTTTTTATGTCAGTAGTAGTGTTTGAGCATGACAAGCAGACACCAGGAATGTCAAGGAAGGAGAATTTCCTACAGGCACAGAATGGTAGAAGCTGAATATTTTGTGTCTGCATTTCAAAAATACTTAGTGAAGCCACTGAAGTGGTTCCTAAATTAAGAAAAGTTCTATACTGGTGCAGTAGATACTGCTGGTGTTCAAGCAATTTAAGTGTCATCAAGGGAAGAACTGATACTTTAAAAATTATGAGAATGAATGAGAATTTGATGAAAAAATACTTAATTTTAAGTATTAATACTTAATGCCCCAAAATATTTTTTTTTTTGTAGAAAGAAAGAAAAACAGGGCAAACTATCACCAAAAGTGTGCTAATTCACTACAGTATAGGGAACTGTGAAGTTCTGATACAGAATATAGAATGGTTTGAGTTGGAACTTCTCTGCACAACCTGTGCTAGTGGCTCATCATGCTTATTTTAAAAAATTTATTCCTTTTGCCCAATTTAAGTCTTTAAGTTTCAAACCATTTCCTCCTGTCCTGTCACTACAGGCCTTGGTGAAATATCTTTCTTTTAAGTGCCTTTATATCCTGAAAGGCTGCAGTATGGTCTCCTCAGAGCCTTCTCTCCTTCAGGCTGAACAACCTCAACTCTCCAGCTCTTCTTCATAGCAGAGGTACTCCAGCTCTCTGATCATTTTTGTGTCCCTCCTCTGGACCCACTCTAACAGGTCACTGTTGTTCTTGTACTGAGGACCCCAGAGATGGACACAACACTCCAGGTGGGGTCTGACAAGATCAGAGAGAGGGGAAGAATCCTCTCCCTTGACCTGCTGGTCACATTGCTTTCGATGCAGCCCAGGATATGATGAACTTTCTGGGCTGCTAGTGCCCATTGACAGCTACTCTCTGACTTAGTGGTAAGGTAACAGATCTCTGGGTGCAGCCTAAGTCTGGGCATTACAAAACCCAATCTCAGGCATATCAGCTGTTGTGCATCTACTAAGTCCAGAAAGTTTGGGATACAGTTCCTGTAGACTTAAACACACTCACACAAGTAATTTTTTCAGTACATACATAACAGCTCAGAAGGTTTTGGGTTCTCTTGACAATCTCTTTCATATACCTGAATGCTGACAGTTTTGAAAGCAAAGGAAATTCATTTTGTTAATTACCATAGCCATCACCACTGCAATATGAACAACAATACATCAGTCCAAACTTTGTGTCCATTCAGTTCTTACCTAGGACTGACAAATCTTTGAATTTGTGAAGATGGATAGAACATCGTGTAATCACTTGCCAGTCTCTTTTTATATCAGGAATCACAAATTCTATTGGCAAAATTCAAAGAAGTTTCAAGGGGACTAAGTTTTCACTTACCATCAGAATATTTCTCTTGATAAAATTTTCATTTTATAAACTTTGTGAAAGTTCTATTTTAGATCTAACTTTTGTGTTTCTCTCCAAAATGGGGTAATTTTGTACTTAATGCATTCAGACTGTGATGTATCTGCATGCAGCATACAATTCCTCCAAATGTGTGAAACAGGATACATTTATACAAAAACAGTAGTTTTTGATTTTGAGCTTACCTCTGTTAGGTCAACAAATTTGTGTCTGATGCCAGGTAGAGACTCAATAGCTCGTATTTGCTGAATTATTTCATATCTTTTCTTAGCCTTCTCCTCCCCATCTTCTAAAGCTTGCCGAAGAAGTTCTCCACTTTCTTCATTAACTTGCTGAGCTGAAAAATAAGAATTAATCTCTGTTAGCTGGTTGCCTATTTTAACAAGTAGTCCATCTGGAGGAAAATTCATATGGGTTTGTGAATAATGATAACAATACTGATCTGAAGGTACTTGAGGGAACAGTCTGGCATTGGTGGGAGGAATCATTAGAGAAACAAATGAGTGCTTCTCACCTCCACTATCTATCCTTCTATTCAGCACATAGTCGTGCTATATACATACACAGACACTTTGAATTATGGCTTTGTAATTTCTGTTCTCATTTGTGCATACTGTTTCATTATTCAATAAAAGGATATTATACAATAGAAAATATTAATAGTTTTTCAGGCTGTGTATATCCTAGAAATCACTGAATTGCAAAGGCTGGTAGGCTTTGCTGGTTCATTTTGGAGTGGCTATCTGCCTGCCTCAACCCTTATGGATACAGGTATGGAGATACACAAGCAGAGAAAGCTCTGCTAACCAAAATATGCCCAACTAGAGGCAGTCTGCTCATACAGTAGAGGTTAAACATGGCATTGCAATGAAATATGTGCAGCCATGTCAGTGAAACAGCCTGGGCTTTATTAGCTAATGCATTAACTGAAGAACTTTCTTTAAGGATAATGGAGGATGAGTAATATTATTTCTCTTCATCTTAATAATGGATCTATCTTGGAGGTGTTACATCCTTCTCCCTTGTGATACTGTCCTTCTAGAAGATGGCTTTTCTTTAATTAGGTACAGTCTTCTTCTAGAAGATGGTCTTCTCTGGAGAAGACAATAATCTTGAGCCATGATTCTTTCACAGCAGTCGCCAGGCAAAAATTATCTGAATCACAAGAATCTGAGCTTCATAACTTGACTTGATAAAAGGTAGAGTCATTCATATGTGCTACTTTTAAGTGGAAGGAACACTGGTTGCAGAATATTAGTGCTGTATTTCTCCCATTTAAACAAAGAGTAATTCCCATGACCAGTAGCTTAGAATTTCTGACCTACCCAGCTTATTCCTGAAATTCAGATTCATACATTCATGGAAATATATAGCCTGGACCTTTCCCTCAACTTCACTTTCCATTCTGTAAAAATTGTAACTGGCCACTAAAAGAAAGATGAAGTAATTTGGGGACATTTAGCATCACCTCACATTTTTCTGGCAATATATAAATACCTATCTGCTGTTTGTATTCCTGGAGCTTCTTTTTTACTTGCTTTACATTCTTGTGTCCTTCCATGACCTGCTCCGCCAGCTCTTTCATTTCTTTCTGTTCCTGCAGACGTTTCTCTGTGTGCTGGTGCATCAGCTCTGCTTTCTAAATTGCAAACAAAGAGGTGAATACAACTCCTGATGACTGGTGATCTGAATACCTCAAATCATTGAAATAGGGCAAGGATAATTGTATTCAAACTACTACATCATCCACAAAAGTAGCAAAGGGCATTGGCTGGGGACAAGAAAGAGACCCACATTTAAGTTCCCTTCTCTGTTTTATTTACCTACAACTGCCCTCCACGACATTTGTACTGGTATTTTCCACGATTCCCTCCTGCATGTTTCTAAAAGCAGTCAAAAAGCCATTTCTGGATCTGGTTGTGAGACAGCAAGAAGTCTGCTAATCTAATATACAGCCGGTTGTGTGCCTGCAGGATCTTCTTGGGCCTAAGTCACAGCTCTGTAAAATAACCCACTTTTGGCTACCATGCTCCTTTCTTTGTCAGAGGAAAGGAACAAGAAGCAGGAAAATGGATTTTCCCAAACTAGAGTCCTTGCTGTTCTTTCTGTTTTAGATGGAAGACCACAGTTTTAGAAGAAGGAGGGAGGTCAGCACAACAGCTGTTGGTGCTCATTGTGTCTGGAGATCTGCATGTGGATGAAAAGCCCTGCTGGCATCTGTTGACAGGCAAAGGGGGATACCTGGAATTGGTCAGCTCAGAGCAACTCTTATTTGCACACCCCCAAATCTATCCATATTGGGACATTTCTGTTAACAAATGAAGCACATATGCTCTGAAACTGAGTTGAATATAACAATTGCAATAATTTTGGAATGAGTGTGAGTGATCACACTATGCTCAGTTGTACATAATAGGGTTCACTTTAAGTCCTTGCTACAGTCTGTCTAAACAAACATGAAGTCTCAATGCCAAAAAAAAGGTTGAAACATTTTATAGAACAGAAAAGAAGCTCATTAAACAAGTTTCCCTTTTGCAGCATGGTCTCCATGAAAATTTTGTACATTTGCTGTCCCATCGTGTCCCATCTGCTGTCCCAGTTGCTGAGACACTGAAGAGACACCTGTGAGAGATGGTCAAGAGACAAGTACTGGCCTACAAAGCATAGCAACAAACTGGACTAATAGAAAACAAAAGCCTGTGAGAGTGGCTATGAAAAGTTTAAAATCTATCATATTTGTTGATTCACCTGTTTAGTTTATAGGAAAAGTACTGGGAAAATGTGATGTGAATTTGGGAAAATAATGAAAAGATCTAACAATGTTTTTGGGAAACTGATTTGCCGGAACAGAAACTGTGAAAATATTTCTTGGCATAAATACTCAATTTTTCATGTAGGTAGATCCAAAGAGGGTTCTCTGCCTGAATTTTCCCCCAAGAGAGATACAGGTATGTCAGATAATATGAAGTAAATTGTATTATGTCAGTTTAAGAAAACAAATTCTTTCATATTTTTGCCTCTCATTTTAGTAAGATAAACTAGTCCTATATTTTATTGAATTCATTGCAAATGGTGCTTTGTATCTCAGTATCTGTTTAAAAAGGCTTTGCATAATTACATGAATATAGGGGAGCATGCTTTGACCTTCTGCTTTTATTCAGTTTACTTTCTAAGTGTTATCAATCAAATCAATCACTTGTAAAAAGGACTTGAATGTATAAGCAGTGCTGTATCTGCAAGTTAGAGCACTATTTTTCCTTTGTTTGCAGACTCCAGTGAGTAAAGATGCTGCAGAGAACTTTTACACTTTTTTATGGTAGGTATCATCTGTGATATTGCAAGTAAGCAAAATTTGAGCATCTCTGTATGTATTACCTCTTCCCTCAAGAGATCACCTTTCTTCTTATTTTCCTGAATTACATTCTGACGGGCTAGAACTGCCTCTTCATGACTCAGTTTCCCTTGAAGCCTCCTACACTCTATTTCAGCCAGCTGTTCTTCCAAATCTTTTCCACGCATCAGTTTTTGCCATTCCAAGAATTCAGATGGTTCTCCAGCCCCTTGTTGCAAATTTTCAACTCTACGAGAGAGAAAACAAGAGTATACTATTCTAGGGATCTGGATCTGCAGCCCTGCCTTAGTTCATAAAACATTTCCAGTAGTTTTTTGTGATAGGAAGGATTTGATCTCTGCAGAGAAAAAAGGTGGTTGTTGCAAAGTCATTTGGCAGATATATTTTAATTCCAGGCTAAGAGGTGTTTCTACTATGAGGAAAGCTGGAGAAAGCCAGACTGGAGGAAAATGCGTGAGGGCATGGACCTGAAAGTTTTCAGTAAAACAAAGCCCCAAGAGAGGGCAAACTTTAGCTACGTATGGATTCTCATAAGGAGCACAGAGAATCAGGCTGAAGGTATGTATATTTTCTCAGAGGATTGCTTTCCTTAGACGTAGAACTTCTTTTTGAAATAATTTCTTTCTGGCAATTTTCTTGGCAACTTTAACACTGAGAACTAAAAACTTCTTAAGTCTGCTTCTGTTTTGCATTTTGTCAATTAAATAATATTGCTGTAATGAGGCAAAGAAGTATTCAGCTATTAAGCAAAATCACATTCTTATTTTTTGTGCTCAGCTGAGAGAGAAAAGCATAGAAAAACCCCCATCAAAGTCCTGGAGCAGAGGAGCGAATGAGCCAATAACTGGGGCAAAGACACAAACATGCAGTGAATTCCATCTTAATGCAGCTCTATAATGCATATATGTCTGTATATATCTATAGATACCTATATTTATATCTCTATGTTGTGTGTTAAATGCAGCTGAAGATTAAACTCATAAAATAGTTACAGGGAAAATCTATTCCTTTGCTGAGGGGAACAAATTCCGCCATCTAGAGTGAGGAGTGTCATACAGAAGAACCTCAGTATACGCACATAGCTGATAACAGAACCTGAGTGATGTATAATATCGTACTGCTAGAATCCTGATGCATGTACCAAAATCTGATGGGTCAAAAGACCAAATCCAACCTTACGCAGTCATTTCCAAGACTTAAAATGCTAACAATATTTAGTATTTAGCCTGCTAAGTCAGATGGTTTAGAAGTAATACTAAACCAAGATGGCATGATATAGGTTTAATCTTTGTTAAAATTTTTAGTGAAAATGTTCTCTAATTCTAGTTATAGAATACAATCTGTAGTGCCCATCCAGGAGTCACCCTCTCCCTAGTTAACATCTTCTGACAACCTGTGCTGCTGAATAATGACTCCTTATGTCAGAGGAATCCTTATGTCAGGGTTTCTTAGAGCCCCCAAAAGATCTGCAACCTCTTATTCCTGCCCCCTCCTCTCCCAGGATTTAATGTTGTGTTCAAAGACAGCTCTGTTGCAGTGTGACTGTATAACGTTGGATTGGACTGAGTGAAAAGAAGTGTGTGAGGGAGAGCTATGGAAAGTCCTGGTGTGTGGAGAGTTTCTTCCCAGGAGACACATTTAAGCAGATGTTAGCAGCCTTGCTCCTTGCCTAAGCTATGCTGCAGGTATGCCTGCACCCAGCCTAGGACCCTGTTGACCCTGCCTTGTTGCCTTGCCTTTCTGGCTGGACCTTGGCCCAGACTCGTCACTTTGGACTCATCTTGCAATCACTGGGCCCTTGGCTGACCCTGCTGTCTGTCACTGGATCTGCTCTGCTGCCTTGCCACGGCAATATGGAACTGAGCTGCTGTCAACGAGGACACTGTCCCTACATGTCTTGCTGTCACCCTCAGCTCTGGCTTATCTCACCCTAAGGAGTAGCACATTCTTTGTCCACCATATTTTACCATGATAGAAATGTACAGGTATTTTTATATACATATCAGCAAGTTCAAGTATCAAACTTGGCATATGGTTGACCACAACCACTGAAGAAAATGGAGATATATGAAATTATTTGGCTTATTACAGATGCATCTTTTATGAACACAAAAATAGATGCGTATTTGGGTTATTACTTATTCTAGAGAATTGGAATAAATATAAAAGTGATCCCTGTTGGACTTTGCAAGTGGGATCTAACCAGGAATGCTAAATCAGAACATAGTCACATTGTCTGCCATCTACAGAAAAACAAGGACTTTAATGTAGACCTTTTTTAACCCGCTTCTCTCTTTATTTGTCAAATGTCTTTATGGAGTAGTTTCCTATGCTTACAATAGATCCATTAGTTTATTTTACCTGTAATTTACTTAATTATTTTGAATGTGGTTAATCATCCCATATCCAGGGATGTGAAAAGTAATCCTAGGAGAGTGGTCATACCTCTTGAGCTCCTCTTCCATTTTCCTCTGGTAGAGGGCACCCTCCCTCAAAATAGCTGCAGTGTTTAATTTAATGGGTATATTGTCAATCTGTCAGGAAAGGGAATGTATATACTGTTGTTAGTAATGTAAACTGTAAAACAGAGTATTAAAACATTTCAGTGGGTTAAATAAATTGACCCAAGACAGCATAAATTTTGCTTAAAGCATTCATCTAGCATTAATCTGACATTCACAATGAAATTGCACGCTGTTCATAAACCACTCAAGCTGCTTAAGAAATCAGCAAAGTCCCCCAAGTGGATTATAAATTTGTAATCACGCCTGGACCATGTCAAATCCCATAGAATGTCTTCACTTTCCTTCATATCTTCCAGTGCTCATATACACAAGGGATTCCATCTGTTTTGGACAAAGACAATAAACTGCCTCTCTGAAAGACAGTCAGTCAGACAAAACCATTCAAGTAAAACATAAGCAGCACCTTTCATAGAAAGGCCTCAGAAGCATTCCATAAATAATCACTGTTATAACTTAAACATATTTCCAAGTCAGGTGGCATCACCCATTGCCAAATCCATTTTCTAGATTGAAAAAAGGAAGTACAGTTCTCAGTGACTTTCAGACCTTATGGTTTAACTTGGACAGGATCCTGTGGCTGCTTTGTAATTCTTCAAAGTATTGCCTTAGGACTGACCACCAGACAACCTCTAAATACTGAGGGAGGAAGGGAACAACTCCTCTGCCAGTTAAAGTTGTTCCCTGTACAAGTAGGCTATTCAGCAAAAATGGATCACCTTTGCAGACACATGTAAGAGACCTGATCTGAACCAAGGCAAAGCAGTGCTGCTGGGATAAGAACTGAGATCATTCCTGCAGAAAACAAAGCTTAATCATAACACATTTGACTTAAATCCAGACAAGTTCTGTGTTCAGAATTAAAACATGTATTTAAATTCCAAATTAAGAACTTAATGAGTGGCTGAGAAACAGATGCACAGAATCACTCAAGCTACATACTGCAAATATTGTATACACAAATATGCACTGCGTATTTATATATATTCTTCTGAAGTACATAAGCTAACTGGAAAAAAGCATGTTTTATAATTTATATTAATTAGGACGGTTGAGGATAGCAAACATTCCATCACCCAGAAATTCACTAAGTAGAATTAGAATGTTTTTACATGGATGGCATATTTTAATGCACAAAAATTAAATACCTGTCTGTTTCTTACAAAATTATGATAGCTTGAAGCATTCAGGAAAATAATCAAAACTAATGTATTTTATTTCTATTGTTTGACTCACTATACTTACTTTTCTTAATGCCTAACAATGTTCTACCTTTTGGTCTGCTTCTCAACACATCTCAAAGTCTTCTGCATTATATAAACAGTCACTCCCCAGCCTGTATTTTATGCACTATACTGTGTAAAAAATGTCTACTTAGACATTTGCTCTGACACATGTAGGAGTTTTATCTATGTATACAGATCTCATGCTCAATATTACCAACTATAATTTGGATACAGAACTGAACTAAAAGTGATTATAGAAATACCTTTAACTTCAGTTTTGCAGTTTATTGACCAGAAATATGACTACATAACAATGAAGCAGAAATATGGCAATATAGTAAAAATAACTAGGACTCCCAAGATATATGCAGGTAAGTATAAGTAAAATAACTGAATAGATTCTATAGTATCAAGGAAGTTCTGAGTTTTACTCTTTCTCTTCTTGTCATTATATATGTTCCTTTTTTTTAAGATGAGAAAATGGAAATAATTGGAAACATTGCAGAACACTCTAATTCCTGTGGAAAAAAAATGGTGTTCACTATTTTCACTTAATGAACATGCAGTAGCTCACCAAAACCAATAAATATGTAAAGAGCAAGGCCTGATATGAGCAAGAGGCAGACTGAGACAGAATGATGACGCATTTGTACTATCTCATTCTCCCAGTGAAAAGGATGAATGGATACTTTGGAAGAGCAAGAGAAATAATTGTTGCTGCACATAACAAATGTGTCTGAAATGAAAAAAATATATTTAATATAGTGTAGATATTCTAAAAAAAGGAACGGAAAATACTAATTGATTAAAACATTGTATAATTTCAATAATTTGAGGATAGATTATAATCTTATTTATACATCTTGGATAAACCTTCCTCTTAGGATTTGTTTACTCACAGAGTTGCACAGGCAGGAAGGCAACAGGAATAGAAAGTATCTTAAAAGTCAATAACAATATGCCTATCTCTGCTTGAAAGTTAAAGCAGAATCTTGAATATCACCTAACCAACCTTTAAGGCAAATGTGTTTAAACAAGATAAAACTGATTGTGCTTCCAGAGGAGACACTAGCAGATTTTAGAAGTGGCTCTGATCAATGCCAGAGAATGGCAGATCCATAATTTTTGTTGTGCAATTTAGGCAGGTGGTTTGACTCTCATTAGTCTGCACTAAGGCTTTATATTATCAGGAAAGGGAGTGGAATATACACCGTTTTGAACTGAGCCTGCACAATTACACATCATGTGTGTTTGGGTTAACTGTGTAAATGTTTCCTATTTTGGGGGTTTTTTTCTGCCTCTTTTTTGTGCAGAAGGAGCTGGGATCTTACTACTTTCCTGTAATGTAAATGCTGCTAGACTATAAGCAAGCAGACTGAGTAGCTGATACCATTATTAAAGATAACTCTGGTATGTGATAAATGCTAGATAGGCTTTAGAAATACTTGACAGATGCCCAGTTCCCCAAACAGAGTCTTTTCAGGGTATATACAAGCTATACCTAAACACATAGACAGACCTGCTCACAAGATATTTGAGATCACTACAAAAGCACAGCTTCCACCTTAAATTATTCTGCATATGAGCTTGAAACAAATGAAAGGTGACAGATTGAAGAAATATAAGGTTGAAGATCATCTGTAGTACCATTATTGTAGAAACAGCAATGTGAGTTTTCATGTGTTACACTGTTAAGGCTGAACAGCCCATTTTCCATGTTTATAATTCCCTGACCCTTGGAAATCCTAGTAGAGAAGCAATCAGCATAGTGGATTTCATGACCTCAGTATGTGTCTGAAGAAAACAAGACAAACCTATACAATCCAGCCTGATTGTATATTGTGTATCAGACAGTCATTAGCTGGAATGATTGCTCAGCATTCTTTAGGATCTCATTTTGAAACAGTGATTTATTGCTGCAAGAGTCTTCTGTCCTTATGCTGAGTTCTTAAACCACGGGTTTACAATTTGTTTTTTTCCTGGGGATGAGTCTGAAGTCTTAGCAATTTACATAAACTCTTCTCCCTTTGTAACCAATACCACTGTTAAGGCAGTATGGGTACATGGTGCAACTGCACACCATTTACTTGTCAGAGCTGTCAGGGAACCAACAAGTTTTAATCACCCTGACCAGCCTCACCTGGAATCTCCACTCACACCCTCTGTTCATGGGTTGGGAGCCCCACTTAAGTTCAGATACGGGCTTCAGTCCTTTCCCGTTATGCTGGGATTTTTTCCACTCCTGGTTGACTATCCAGTTCTATCTCCTGCTGCCATGGATCTGGCTTGCTGGTGTAGTCTTGTCTCCTGAGTGGACTCCAAGGGTGCGCTGCAGACCTGACTTGGTACCTTGCTTTGTCTAAGGGCGACTTGTATCAGCAGAACCTGTCACTGCCACCATCTTCACCTTCTCCTGTTCAGATCCTGTGTCCTGGTTGGTGGGAGCACTGCCTGTGCTTCCATTACCTTTGGCTCCTCATTTCTCTTCCCTCTTCCCTTGTTGTTCCCTGACAATTTCTTTGTGGATTGTTAATGGTGCATAGGACAAAGTCTGTGAGCCATAGACTGATCCATCCCATGCTCCTGACCACAGACCTTAGTGTAAAGACATGGATTCCAGTAGAATTTGTGTCATCACAGAATTTGCGTATGTGTTTTTCACCCCAAAATTTTCAAGTACATCTGACAGCAGTTCCTTAAAGGTTTCTCACCTTGCTTTGGATCTTTTGAGCACGAAATGCTGGTTTACTCTTCATACTGTCATGTGTGTTCTGCAGTTCAAAGCAAAAATACATGGTTTCATTTCAGAAACAGATTTTCAATTATTCAGCAAAAAATAGTAGATATTTATCAAAAATAACACTTGAATATTCATCTAGAGTAACTAATGCATAGGGGGCATATTTTGGAATTGTTATAATCACAAAAACTTGTTATGTACACCCAATTTAGTGGGAATATTTCATATCAAATGACCATACAAAGGCAGGTCCAAATATTAACTAAAATTTATTGACTAAAATAAAGCTAAAAAGTAACAGTGATGCTTTGACTATGAAGTATTACTTAGATATATTAATGTATTCAGCTTTTAAAAAAAAGAGATATTGGGAGGACAAAACGGTATCAAAGCACACTTCACAGAATTATTAATTAATGGTAGAATTCTACTGATGGTTATTAATTTAATTTTATGATGTTAGCTATAGATAATGAAGCAAAACTGTCTGGTACCATGGGGATGAACACAGTGAATAGAATATGCAGCAGTGATGCTGAAATGCATATATTACATGCATAGTTTGGTGACATAACTGTGAACTGGGAATGAACCAAAGCAAGAATTCTATATGAATGGGACTGTTATTCCCTCAGCTTGGCTGCTCTATGGCATAAAAGTTAATGGAAAAATAATATGTGGATTTAGAGAAATATTGTCAATTTGGAGACTTGCTGGAGGAGTTTCACAGAAGGGCTGCTTGTCTCAAAATTAGGAGAATATTAAAGCAGCACCAGAAATATGAGAAAAGGGGGTTGTGCATTATGCATCCAAAGAGGCAAATGTTGGTATATGGATGTGAAATGGCAGTATTGCTATAAATCCTGGCACATAATTCATAAGCCCAAATAAACATAATTTTTGAAATACACTGAGATATCTTTAAATACTTAAGTAATTTTTCATCTTCATACTGGAGAATTTTCAGGTAAGAAAGTATTTTATAGCATACCTCTCTTTTTTCAGACTTCATGGTTGCACACCTGAATCGGTTAGTATTTGCTTTCAGGAGCAGATCCTGCAATTAAAACAATTAAAGAGTGTGGTTCATTTAAATTCTCTAAGAATAATTTTATGTCTCAAAAAGCCTTGCAGCCCTGACCACTGTTTTCACAGAATATTCTGAGTTGGAAGGAACTCACAAGGATCATCAAGTCCAATTCGTAACTGAATGGCGCATAGAGGGATCAAACCCACCACCACATTAGCACTGTGCTTGACCAACTGAGCTAATCTCAGAGCTAATTCACAGAATCACAGAATGGCTTAGGTCAGTTAGTTCCCTTTCCCTTGACCAGGCTGCTCAGAGCGCCATCCAGCCTGGCCTTGAACACTTCCAGGGATGCGGCAACCACAATTTCTCTGAGCAACCTGTTCGAGTGCCACACCACCCTCAAAGTAAAAAATTTCATTCTAATATCGAAACTAAATCTCCTCCCTTTCAGTTGGAAGTCGTTCCCCCTTGTCCTGTCACTACATGTCCTTGTCAAAAGTTTCTCCATCTTTCTTGTGGCTCCCTTCAGGTGCTGGAAGGCCACAATTAGGTCACAACCAACACCTTCTCTTCTCCAGGCTGAACAATTCCAATTCCCTCAGCCTTTCCTTATAGGAGAGGTGCTCCATCCCTCTGGTCATCTTGGTGGCCCTCCTCTGGACTTGCTCCAACAGGTCAATGTCCTTGCTGTGCAGAGCTGGATGCAGGACTCCAGGTGGGGGTCTCACCAGAGTGGAGTAGCGGGGCAGAATCCCCTCCCTCACCTGCTGCCCACACTGCTTTTGATACAGCCCA
>JAWWEE010000122.1:65540014-65682757 GCA_035221455.1 Xenops minutus
GGGGCTGCCGGGAGCTGTAGTCCTGCCGCGCGCCCTGCCCAGCGCTGCGGGGCGGCGCGGAGGGGCCCGCGGAACTACCGGCGCCGGGAGGCAGCATGGCGGCCGCTGTTTGCCCGCCGTTGCCAGGCGGCTCGCTCCGCACCTCCCCGGTATTTGCGCTCACCGGGAGCCAGCGGCCGGTGACCCGCCGGTTCGCCAGGGCGCGGGCAGCGCTGGCAGAGCCCTGCGATCCCCGGAGCGGGGACGGGAGAAGCGGTTCCTTGCGGGAGACTACAAGCCCCGGCATGCCCCGCGCCTCGGTGCGCTCCTCGGCCGCGCGTTACGCAAAAGAGCGGCCCGAGGGGGCGGGGCTGCGAGGCTGGGGCCGCGCCCCGATTGGGCGGGGCCGGCGGGGGGCGGGGCCGCGCGTGCGCAGCGGGGTGGTGCCGGCGGGGCCGCGCGATGTTTTGGGGGCGGCGCGGCGCGCGCGGAGCGGGCGGTCGGTGTGTGCGCTGAGCGGGCACAGCCCGGCACTGCCTGCCCTGCCCTCTCCTCTCCTGCCCTCCCGTCCGTCCGGGCGGCCGCACGGCTCGCCCCGCGCCCCCGAGCGGCGCTGGGGACGGCAGGAGCGCGGGCAGCCCACAGCCCCCCGCAGCGGCAGCGGCGGCGGCGGCGGCAGCGGGGTTGTCAGCGGCCGCGGTGATGATGAACAGGTTCAGAAAGTGGCTCTACAAACCCAAGGCAAGTTGCGCGGAGCAGCCGCGGCTCGCCGGGGTCACCCCCGCACCGCGCGTCCCGGAGCCGCGCGTACCGCGGGTCACCCCGCGCCGGTCCCGCGGCCGGGGCTGCGAGCGGAGCCCGCGGGGGTGCCGGAGCCTCGGGGAGTGTCGGTGCGTGCCGGTGCCGCGGGAGCGTGTGAACATTGGTGGGACTGTGGCGTCCCGCCCGCTGCGGCGGGGCGATGACAAAGCAGAGTGTCCGCCGTGCGGGTCCGGCCCGGCTCGGAGCTGTCCCCGGCACAGGCGCAGGCAGGGACAGGGAGCCCCGGCGCAGCCCCAGCCCCGGCAGAGCCCCAGCCCCGGCACAGCCCGCACGGAGCTCCCGCCCTGCTCACAACGCTGCCTTGGCTGTGCCCGGCAACTTTTTGAGTTGAAAAGATTTATCGAACGGTGCTGCTGCAGGTGTGTTATTTTCTGCCCTTTCTCGCTGTTGAAATTCTTGGGAGGAATCCAAGAGTCGCAGTTTGCTTTGTAATGAAATTACCATCTTCTGGCACGAGTTAAGTAACAACTGTCTGGAGAGTGATCTTGTCTCGCGTGTGATGTTCGGGTTGTAAATGAAGGGCATTGCTGGTTTTGAGCATCTGTAGCATCCTTTTCTTGTCCAGGCGTCGCAGCAGTCGGTATAGTTATTCAGTTTATGAAGTATTTGATTTAATTTTTGTCCCTCTTTGTCACACTATCACCCATTTTATTCTTAAGCTTTGATTTCAGTAATAGTGTTAAGTCTCAGTTTTGTGAGCCTGCAATGTAGTCGGTCCTTTTGGCTGAATTACAGACTGTGTTGCAGGTAAAAAAAAAAAAGTCGAGGTGACTTTTAATAAAAGTTCCTATTATGCTGGCTTTATGGGGTTTGTATGTAGTCATAACTCGGAGTACTGCTGAAGAACACGTACTTGTCCGATATTGCTGCCGGTAGCTGAAAGGAAACTCATGTAGAGGTTAGCTGAAAATACAGTAACACTGTAGGTAGCTTTCAGTAAACTTTGTTAATTGTTACTGTTTTATACCTGGGGAAAACTAAGAGGGGAATAGTTAATGAACTGAAAGACATACTGGTATTGTTAAATGCAGAAATCATTGCAAGTATCACTTCTGTCACTGCTTTTTTTAAACTAAAACTCATTAAATGTCACGTTATTGTTCTTTCTAATGGCGATTTCATCTTTTTTGTGATAAAATATACTTATTAATACACTGTCTGTTGTATAGTGCATGTTCAGCATTCGGGGTCTGTGTCAAACAATGTATGCTCATAGTTCTGTGGGACTTCTCTGGGGTGAAGGAATTTTTCAAGCCTGTTGCATGACATTGGACCTCATAAATCAATAACATCTATTGCTGTTAGTTTAAAGCCAGCACCATGTTCTTTTTGTTGTATGTTTATGCTTTCCTTCCCAACAGGGTTTTTTAGTTTCAGTAGCTTCCTACACAGTTTTCATTGTGGTATTAAAAATGGGCTGCTAGCAAACTGTAGTGGCTTCAGAAACAAGGATTTTTCCTGGTGTGCCTGTTGAATTGGTGTGGGCAGTGTCATTAAATACGCAGAAGTTTGAATAGTGTGTCTTTGATAGACAGTAAGATGGAGGAGCTCACATGTAGAGACTGTACCTTTCCTCCTTATGCTAATTGCTTTTGTATTGCATCAAGGAATTTGTAGGATTAGGTCCATGGGTTCCAGAGTGTGTTTTGAATATGATGCATTTTGAAGATGACTTTCCTGAATATTTATTCTGTAGGGAGTTATCACCACTCATGACTTACATTACTTTTAATCCCCTATGCTCTGGAGGCCAGGTACATTTTATCAGATAGCTTTTGTTACTTCCAGCGATGGGGAATGCTGCTTCTGAAGTATTCCAGATCCTACTGTCATATAATAAGACTTCTACATGGCAGCAGATTTTGATGGCACTGGGCAGTTGGCCTACAGCTTTGATGGCCATTCAGAGATACTTTTGAAGGCAGTGAGGGAGGACATCAGATTGCAGCAAATCCACAGTACAGCCTGCTCAGAAACCTGAATATATAGTTTAGCTTAATCCCAAAGGAACTGTTTCATAATTCATCCCTCAAAAAACCCAACCCTAAAATATGTAAATTAATTCAGTTTAATCTTTGTAAGTGGTGAAGACGGGGAAATGGAATAGAACAGATAGTGCATAACAAGATGGAATCACAAAACTCTCAAGATAAGGATCAGTTATTGTAAGACACAGGGACCTGCATCGAAGCAGGGATATTTACTTGGTAACTGCTGCATCTGTTTGAACATACCAAGAATGGGAGAGAAAATGTGGGTGTAGGAAGTGGAAAGTCTTGACTAATGTTGCGAGCGTGTCACGGGAACAGCGCGACTCTCCCAGATCCCGCTGCAGTCAGTGCTCTTCCTGTCCAGCTCTGTTCTTCAGGTATGCTGATATGCCAGATTTTAATAAACCGGATCAAATGCCAGGGGTGGAGGAAACCAGAGAATGAAATAAATAGCTGTGACGTGATCTGTAGAGCTGGTAGGATGCAGACTTTTAACTGATGGATTGGAGACAGAGCAGAGAAGAGATTTTGTTTCCAGCCTCCTGTGCCACATCGATTGTTGTTTAATTTTTAAAATGTTGTCTGCAAGATGTGTTTTGCTTTTGGGGACTGCAGATTCAGTGCGTTAAGTTTTTGGAGGGAAGTTGGTCTTTGCTTTTGAACCGGGAGAAAATAGGTGGTTTGGAGCAATAGTGTTCTTAAATTGGAGCACATTGGGAACAAGTGTTGCTCTGTTTGACCTGCTCAGGACACAGTGCAAAACTGCCCAGGCACTGCCACCTTTCTGAGACCAAGGATGATCCCTTCTAAATCAAAATATTTGTCCGTATGCACAGATATAGTAGAAATATTTCCTGTCAGTTCAGGGAATTTGTTATCTTGTACTGCCTGCTGCTGGAGCATTCCACAGGTGTCTGGGCAGAACATGCTCCTAAGCAGAACTGAGCATCCAGTAAAAACACGAAACTGGACTGGTTTAACAGAGTTCTGAAATGCATTTGATGTCCAGAGAACCCAGAATAATTTCTGTGAATGTTGCTGCTTAAATCTGGAGGCTAGCTTGAAAAATGCGTGGGTAACTAGCTCACAGGGGTACCTGCTTTGAATTGAGCTCATGTTTATTGATATTTTGAAAAAGCTGTTTAGTGTTTGACAGAGAAAAAACAGTCTGTCTCTAACCACAACTTGAATATGTTTTTAATCTGCTTAGCATAACAGACTGAAACATCTTAAGTGTCTGTGTATTTTTCATACTTTTTTTTCCCCAAAAAATATCGCTTGTTTTATGTTTACATCTCTGAATACATTTTTACCTGGCAGATAAAAGCCAGGGATTTAATTTTTTTATGAGGCCTTGCCGCCTTTTTTTGCTATTTCAGTTGTGCATTCACTAACCTATTTATTTGCTCCTAGTTTCTTTCACATGGCAAATGTGAACTTTGGCAGCAAACGCTGAAGAATTTCTTATATTCCTGTAATTCACTCAAAAGTCATAGTTATTGGTAGTCAAGATACTGCTTTGTGAATACCTTGCCCCGTTAAAGGATTCTCCCAAGGCTTGCATAAAACCTGGAGGGTTTGTAGGTGTGTTTGGCACCTCGCTCCTCCACGACTGACCAAAGTGCAGCTGTGCCCTTAGCACCTGTTTTAAATAAAAATTGGCCTAATTACCATGGAGATGTGAAGAGAGATTGAAGGAAATGGCCCCAGCTTGTAGCTAGGAGTGAACACTTAGTGACAAGTGGGTACTCAGCAGAGCTCTTTCACACCCTGCAGAGGCTGTGCATCTTCTCCCCTCGGAGCGCTTGAAGTGCTGAGAGTTGGAGTTGCTTTATTCCTGGGCGTTTCTTTTGGTGTCTTTTCTTAATCTGATCGTTGCTTTCTGCAGCTGGATTAGCAGATACATCTTCCAGACGGGAGCTTCTTGCTGCCTGCTGATAGGTGTCTGCGGTGGTGCTCTGTGATCAGAAATAACATTTCAGGGTAAACGGAGTGGGAGGTTCTCGCAGAAGGCTTGTTTCTGCCTTTGTGCATAGAGCCTTTTTTGAGGATCTTCTTAGCTGCATTTGTGTGAAAGTAAGGCATAGCTAGTAATAATTGTTGCTAATAATAGTTGCTAAAGGACTTTGGACAACAGATAGGTATGCTAATTAAAAAGAAAGGTTCTAAAAAATAGATCGTAAGTGGGTATCTTGGAAGATCTCATGCAAGTAAGATGAAGAGAGCATGCCTAGGGGATCAAAAACAACCACCTAAAGTAAAAAAGTGAGAGCCAGTGGCAAACCCCCAAAACAATCCGATGACCTTTAGGACCCTCTGCATTACTTTGCACAAGGAGGAGTATTAAAACCCAAAAGTCTTAGGTGAGTGTTGAATATTAAAAACTGCTCATAAGGTAGTCTTTCTCAGCACTGTTGTCAGGGTTGCCTAATGACAGAGCTCACTCCAAGAGGTAAAAGATGGCAAATATAATAGGAAATAGTCAAAACTGTTTTGTTTTTTTTTTTTTTTTTACAGTAAGACAAAAAACATGTTTGTAGGATTTTTGTAGGAAAAATTTCTAAGTAGAAAAAGATTGAGATCTTTAAAGATGAATAGAAGTTTGAACTTTAGAAGAGTGGAAGATAGTAAACTATTACACAGTCAACTGTGCTTAACATACTGCAAAAAGCATTTTTAAAACTGGGTCAGTAGAATGAGATGCAGGAAGAGAGAGAATTATTTTAAGCAGTGTTTTGATGGATGGAAATGGTCAGAAGTAAAAAAAGAATGAAGCTGCTGGAATAGCCAAGCAACTCTTGATACTGGTTTTGAGGGAGTAGATGAAAAAGGAAGGAAGATTTGCCAGTGATAGATGGAAGGCAGTTAGCATCTTAATTTAGGTATGATTTCCAAATCTTAAAAGTGAAGGGTTGCTCTTCACAGAAGAGAACTAGAGCAAGCTTAGTCTTGGGAAAAATGTCTTAGAATGAAGAGTGAAAGAAGAGGTAAATGCTATTTATAATTTAAAGTTTCGTTTGACTGGTGCCATAGAGTATTCAAAGCCTTTGGGTACAGTAGTTTGGGAGCAAAATTTATTATTTAATGCAGTTTTTATATTAACAACTAATGACTTTACAGAAGATTGAGGAGTTTTTCTTACTTGGGGAAACAGCTGTTACTGGGTATTTGAAAAGGCACTGTTTTAATGATCAGGTCTTTGATCTCTGTTATCTGCGTAATTATTTTTGTTGCCCCTCTCTGATCAGAGGCTGCAGCTATTTAACTACATTAATCAGTGTTATTGATAACAGTCCCGAGGAAGGCAACTTATAAATCATCATACATTATTCAGAGTTTTGCATACCGAATTGCTTCATTTTAGAAGCACCATCTAGTGGTTTGAATACAAATGTGGGAACTAATAATTCTTCGCTGATCTATTGACGACAATTACCTGCAGTCATATTGTTTATTAGCCTTGGTTTTACCTGTGTCTGAAGAAGGGAAGTGGGTAACTATTGCAGTTTTCAATGAAGAGAATTGCTTGGCTGTTTTTAATTACTCTGATACGGAATACGTACACACCTTGCAAAATTGTTTTTGATGTGGATTGCTGCAAGCAGAGTCATTGTATATCAGATCTAGCCTGGTGTGATGTCTGGTGGTTATCTCTTTCTATGTCCTGTAACAGATGCCTAGGGTAAAAAGATGAAATGGATAGAAACTGATATTTCCCTTGGGCTTTTTTATAAAATTTATAGTAGTCTGCAGCATAGGAGTTTGCTAAGCTACAGATTGTGCTCTTGTAATTAAAAAGCTCATGAAGTTTTTTCCTTAAAATGACTAATAATTTTTCAGTTCATTTATACTTCTGGTGTCTGTAATGACTACTGGCTTCTCAGTGCTTAAAGCTGAGTTTGATTTCAGGGAGGTAGGCATTTCCTTTAGAAACATTTTCAAACAGCCACTGGTGTGACCTATTGTGTCCCTTGTCCTGCAGACTATCTTCTGGTCTTTCTTTTGGAAACTTGATTTGGATGTTTAGATTCTATTCCCCTCCTCCCACAATTTGGTGGTGCTTAACAGAATTTAGAAAAAATTGCTTCTTAAAGATTGCAATGCACTCTTCCTAGGTTATTTTATAGGAATGACAAAACAAAAAAATGCCACCAACAATACTCTCAGCATTGGACCACAGAATAATATTTCCTTACTGAACTAACTGAAAAATAACAGTGCAAATGCTGTTGATGTGCTTCATTTAACTGCTTGAACAGTTATGATGATCTACTTTCCTGGCAGTTCTGCTAGCAATGTTGATTTAAATTAATTCAGTAAAACTATTTTTAAATAATGGTGTTAGAAATAAATAATTGAAGGTTGTGTATGTTTATTTGGCTCATGTTTGAAGACTGACCCACCTTCATGGCGCACGTGAAAGAGCAAGTTCTTCCAGCTTGGTCCTTTTACTGGAGGATGCTGCTAAATTGGAGTCTGTCTTACCTGTTCTCAGCTGAGTCTGTTTTCATCTTCAAAGTACACGATATTCCAGCTATTTATTGTATCTAAAATGACAAGCCGGGGAGTGTTGGTGTCATGGCTGTATGCCCCCTGCTTGCATTCATTCAGGAGGTGAGCTTCTGCATTCCATGCCAGCTGAGGCTGTTGAATCCTCTAAATTGGAGCTCTCCCTAAGTCAGCTAAAGCAGAGCGCTTAGCCTGTCTCTGGTGGACAGCTCAGTGTAACAGAATATGGTTTTCCTTTGAGGCAGTGTCAGCTGCCTGCTGTTTGAAAGCAGGTGAGTGACAAAGGCTATAATGCATTTTCTGGAAGTCTAAATTTAAGATAGGGGAAGGAGTGAGGTTTTTTTGGGAGGCAAAAATATGTTTGGACAACTTAAAGATGCAGCATTCCTGTCTCAGTATACCTTGCTGCTGTAACTGGAAGGTCTTGCTTTTATTTATTTTGGTTATGTGAGTCAGACTTATTACATCTTGTCTGTGTGTTCCTGTTCTACCCTGAAGGCTGTAGGAGTTTCCTTCGTCTCCCCAGTAGTCCATGACCTTTTTGCATTACTTCCTCCGGCCTCTAACCTGGCAATTCCTCTTGATCTTTCGGATCCCATCGATGGTGGTTCTTACTCTGATTCCTCTACATTCACCACCCTCTCCTCCCTGTACTGTTAACACTTTTGATTGTGTTTAAGGATTAAATGCCCTGAAAAGCTGATTGACAGGAACTGAATTATGAAAGGAAACTGGATTCTGTAGTGAGGCTGGGGAAGTGTGTAACAGTCTGTAGCAAGGAGAGTTGATCTCTGAGCACATCATGTAGGGGCTGCTTCTGCTCTGCTCTGTCCTGGTAGGCCATAAGCTTGTTCTTTTTCTCTTTCAGGGTCTTTACTCATGCTTGATAGCCATTCAGAATGAATAATGTAAGAGAGGGCATCATGTCAGTTCCAGGTACACCACGCTGGGTGGATGAATGAAAGGGAAGCAAATGAGTAAAAGGACACTGGAGAAGGCAGGTGAAGTAGATGGGGTTGATGAAAATACTTGGCATAGAAATGTGAGAAAAATAGTTTGAGGGAGGAAAAAGGGCGGATGACTCTCCTACTCTTTCAAAATGCCTGCTCTTTATTTTGAAATGGAACACAGGTTAATTTAAATTGGAGTGATGTTTATGCTGGAATGTGTTAATTCCTGCTATCGACTGGCACTTTGATCTCTGAGAATTATAGGTGGTTGAAGCTAAACCAACCGGATGCTCAGGGTGTTCTGCATTTCTGCTTTGCATTCTTCTAATTCTCACCCTCCTCTGTAAACCTTTTAATGTAGGAATCATTTCCTGATGTTCTGAAGTTCATCAGATGTTCAAAACCCCAGTTTATTCACATTATTGTTTCCTTCCATGAAAGGAGCTGAGCATGAAAGGGGTCTTGTGTGTTTGTCCATAGGTGGCTTTTGGATGTTTGTCATCTAATAAACTTCTTTAGGTATGGTATGAGCTCTCATATTAATGTCTCTTTCTCTAATTCTGCTTTTGTAAGCACCAAACTACAGGCAGAAATTTCTCCTTGCTGTCTTGGTCCAGTTACTGACGTTTGTGTGTCTCTACCACAAAAATGAGACCATATCAGCATTCCCCTTACAGAACTCTCCAAACTGCCTCAAAGCACTTTCTGCTATTACTTTACTTTCAAGATTCATGTATATATGTAGAGTGCCTGCATTGCTAAACATTTGATTTTTTTTTTTTTATTTTTTAATAAAGCTGGACCAGTGTACCTGATCTAGTTGACAACCTTACAAAAATACCTTTATGCAGTAGAAGTCATGTCTTTTGTGGTGTAATATGGATGGAAACCCTTGCAGAATAAGGAAGAGTTGATATAAGAAGTAGGCAAAAATGTAAAGGGCCTTCAAATCTCATCTAGAACCCATGATTCATTTTGCTTTGTATTTTAAGGAATCTTGCAGGTCCTCACTGAGGCATAACAGATGAAGTGGGAATGGTAACCAGGCTATTCTGTGGCCCTTGGTGATGAATGGTGTGTGTTCATTCTGGAACATGATGGGTGGTGGTTACAGGAGTGTAGATCCTGTAAGGACATGTGGTGCCATGGGTGAAACATACTGCGTTTGTACAAGTTTACCCATAGGCCCCATTGTGTGGCTGTAAAAACATTAGTTTTACACTGATTTTTCTGCCTGTTTCCATTTCATACAGATATTCCTGGTGGCGAGTTTGGCCAGATGTGCAGGGTTGTTTTGAAGACTATAGATAGCAGTGGGCTCTTTCAAGGAACAGTCTTCCTGTGTGCTGCACAGTTAACTGAGGGGTTTTTTGTGTCAAGTTGAGTATAAGAAAGTTATGTAATGATCAGCAGCAAATATTTGCAAATTGGGCAGGTTGGTTGATGTGCCTTATGTGAAAAAGTGCATATTGTGTGCTGACAGGTTCTCACTGGAGTAATTGTTAATTTGGCTAATATTTTCATTATATTGAAGTGATTATTGAACATCTTCTTGAGAGTTAATCTGTTCATGTTGGAGAATCTGGTTTCAGGTATTGTGGTGGTATTTTGGAGTTATTTTATGAAAGAACTTTTTTTTTGGTTTTACTAGATTTTTGATAATTTCTTTGCTCGTGGTTTTGTTGAAGCAGTTGACTGAGTGTATTTAAGGAAGATATATTCACAGCAGATACTCTCATTTTCATTAAGACCAGTTTTTGATTTTGTGGTTGTGTTTTTTTCATTGTTGTTAGTTTCCTTTTTTTTTTTGCTGACATTATATCATACCTCTGTGTCCAAAAGTTTTGTTCACTGCTTGTGGTGCCTTCTGTTTCCCTAAACATTGCTTCCACTTAGTTTGGGGTTTTTTTTATGGAGTTTTGTACATAAATGCAGATTTGCTACAAATTTTTTTCCCCTCTTGATTTTAGTCAAGATACTTGACAAATACTAGACCTGATAGCAGTGGTGACAGTAGGAAGACAGGGACTGAAGTAGAAAGGCAGTAGGGTTTTTCTCTTCACTTCTCTCACTAGAAGAGACAAGCAAGCATTTATCTTTGTTTTAGAACCACTGACACTTGAATGTTTTTATCTAGTTTTTTTTTTAAGTTGTATTTTCTCAATCAGCCACACTGTTTCCTTTGACAATTAGTTTCTTTTAAGGAAGCCTTAGCTTTAGGTTGTGACTGGTCTTTCAGTTCATTTTTTCTTTTCCTATTGCAGTTTGAGGGTAACTGTTTGGCACTTTTGTAGTGTACAGTTCTGTGTATAGCTGATAGCAAGAAACAAGTAAGTTAATGTGAAAATAATTTACATCTGAATTTTAAAGTATTTTTAGCTATAGAACTGGGATGCAACTTTTTCAAAAACGAATGTGTCCTTTAAAAGTCATGATGTGCTTTTCAGTATCAAAAAATGTTTGCTTTTTTATATTGGAAACATTAATTTCTTGGGGTAACATATGCATATATATATAATCTACTGTTCTGGTGCTAACAAATCAGTGTTGGTGAATTGAGGGTGCTTAGTTGTTTGCTTCCTTGCATGAAAAAAAGATGCTGTCCACTGTGTAGTTACATCTGACTTGATCAGTGTATAATAAGCTTTTTGATTAGTATAGAAAAAAATGACAAATTCATACCATTTGAGAAATTATAAATGTGTAAAACTGTCATAAAGAATACTTCATGAGTGATCCTGAAGAGTTAATAGGTGACAACCCATCTCCTGAAAACGATAGTTTTACTGTAAGAAAACTAAGCACAATTTTTGCTTAAGCCCAAAGTCATTTGTTATCAGTCAGGTCAAGCAATGAAATGTTGTGAGGTTGGTTCCAGCTCTTTTTATAGTTATTTTTCTGTCTATATATATATATATATCTGTGTGTGTCTGCATGTTGTGTGTGATCCAAAACCTGTGTATCCTCTGTGCATCTTTTAAATACAAAGAGTCATTCTTCCTATCTTTGAAATGGGGTCTGAGGCATGAAGGTGAGATGAGGATATTTTGTGCACTTAAATGTAAACCAATAGCCAAACTAACCAGAAGAGCTTAATTTAGGGGTTTCTCAACCATTCTATTCATCATTTGCCAATTCTTTCTCTCCGCTACTTTATGAGGTTATTTTTTTCCTTTTAGATTACCCTGCAATAATATTTTACAGCTGAAGCAGTGGACCAGATTGTATGTACTTTGCTATTCAAAGATTGGAGTGCAACTTACTGTTGCCATATGTTTAGATTCAGTGTCCAACTCCTGCTTACAAATGAGAACATATGGGAGATAGGTAATGGTGATTTTCAACTGTTAATTAGTCATGTTTCAACCGATGCCTCACTAAGCATCCCTCCAGTCAGTTCTGTCTTTCTCATCTCCCCCTCGTGGTAAAATCACTGGCTTATGTTGACTTGCAAAGTTTCTGAAGGGGGGAAAAAGGTTTCCTTCCACTGAAATGCTTCTGTAAATTAAAGGGGGGGAGTGTTTTCCCAAGTAAATAGCTGTCTGTGAGTCTGCAATGCAAAGTACAGAAAACCTATTTCACTGAGGAAGGGGGTATTTCTTTTACAGATGTTATATCTTGTTTGGTTTGTTTGAAATCAAGTTGCTGATGTGTTAAGTGCTGCATAGTAGAACAGGAATTAGAAATGTCTCTTAAATGCTGGCACTTGTGAGGTCTATAGGTTTTACAGTGTTAGATAAAAACATCAGTAATGACTAATCTTGAACTTTGAACCTGTTAATTGCAGACTTAGGATGTAGGTTTTAGTTACCCTGTATCACGGTCTGGTTACTTAACTTTGTTACTGCATACTGTTTGACTCCCTTCTTTTACTGCTTGTTAGACAGCTTTTCTATTGTAGTGACATACACCTTCTGTAAAGTAAGATATGGTCAAATATATTAGTGCAGTAGCAATCCCTTCAGAGCAAAGGTGTTTGTCTCCAGTTTTCAGGGTATTTGACTCCTATTAAGAATCTTTGTGTGCTCCCCTTATGAACTTTAGGGGCAGCACAAACCCCTTTGTTGGTAGTATGGTCTTCATATTACCTTGTACCAGCTTTGACATTGCATCTTCAGTGCCTTTAGTGCTTATGCCTTATGTTCTATTCTTACTATGAATGCTGGTAAAATGAAACCCTAACCCAAACGGCACCTATTCTATTGCTCTTTCTTTTGTGTGAAAGGTGTTAATTTCTGTAATGCCAAGGCCAGTCTGAAACCCAGGTCAAGTTTTGTGGGACTAAGAGTTGGACTTCTGATTCAATTCTTTAGCGTAAAACAGGCTCACCCGAAGTTATTTTTAGGTGGCATTAAGGTTCCGACTGTGTATAAAATGTTAATGCACGTAATCTTGTAGTGGCAGAGGCAAAGATAGCGTGTGGTGGAAGCAAACCTCTGCAGAAGTAGTGAGGCAAGACAGTGAGCTATATAAAGGGTAGAGTTTTAATTCTTGAGCTATGTGCTGCTTTGAGTTAGTTGTTTTTACCTAAAAAAACTATGAAGGTGTTTGATTAGTGCTCTGTTTTGTGTTTGGCATATCCGTTCTCTGTTTCAAGTTCCATATATGAATTGTCAGACTTAGAACTTTCCAACTGGAGCTTGAGGCCAGTAGAGGGAAGGATCAGCTAAGTACACTATTTCATCATTAGAAAAAAATTAATTTAAAATGCTTTAAAAGCATATCCTTTATTTAATTTTCATCAGCTGGCTCAGAATTGTTATATTGAAATGACAGTATTGTCAGATACTATAATATTTTTCACTGTGTGCTTACTGGAATGAGATTTAAAAAAACTGCATGAAAGAGAAGAATACAAAACCTTATTAAATTTAGCCAGGTTTTTTCTTTAAATTGCTCTGCACTTTGCCTATTTTGAAAGCTAGCAAATAAAACTTCTGCACAGCAAAACAGAAAACTAAGATCTAGGGTACACAAGTAGAGGTACTCTTACTTTCTAATTCGTGCCCACACTTCTTGAGTAAAGCACTACCTGCACAAGTCGCAGTATTCTGCACTGAGTGTCACTGCACCCCTTCACAGAGGTGTTGAGTGGTTACAGAAAGAGCTGGAAGCTTTGCTGGTTTTGAGGAGCTGCTCTTAAAGCAGCAGAAGCTGCTTCCAGGGAGGTTATTTGCTTGAGCAACTTGAAAGCAGTATGGATGATGATACTACCTGATGCGTTTCTATATCTATGTGCCCGCTTTCCCCAGTCCCTTAGATCCATGTGGAGCAATTTGGTATCTTATATCTTATGAGCAGGAAAAAGGCAACATTATGGAGAAATGCTGCCTTCCTGATGTTATTCCCACTGGTAAGGCCTTCTGTTGGAGGGGAGAAAAGAGAGGGATTGGGGTTTTTTGTTGTTTTTTTGGTGATTCATATCACTTTTCTCTCAGGATAAAACAAAGTGTTAGGGGAAGTCTATTCTTAATCTGCCTTCAAAATTATTTCCAAATTCTAATTACTTCTGAAAAATCAATGAGGGATTTGCTGAGGAATATGGAGATTGAATAGAAACTGTCTATAAGCGGTGTTGGAGCACCCTCTGCAGCCTCATAATAATATTTAAATGAGCTTTTTACATTTTTGCTGCTACATTATTGAGATGAGTATTCAAAAAAGAAAAATTAAGTATCCAGGTGCTTTATTCTGCTCTACAGACCCATCAAAGTACAATAGAGTATATTCTTAGGGAAAATAATTAGCATGTTGTAGACCTTTCGTGTCTATTATCCTACTGTAACTCTCCTGAAAAGAAAACTCTCAGCAGTTGCTGTAGGTTCACTGAAGTTCAGACTGAAAAGTAAAGAATAGCATGTCCAGTGGGAGTGGTGTGAGAATTAGTTCTGTGTGATAGGAAAGTTATAAAGCTATTTAACAAGCTGGGGAGAAAAGCTTAAAAAGTATTCCCTCTTGAACTGCTAGTTTTTACTGCCTTGTGATCTCAAGTTTCCAGGATATGGTAACCTACAAGTCATTTCAGGGCTCTGCATTCAGCAACAGGCTAATCACTGGTGTCATGCTGGGATATTGGTTCAGCTCAGGCTGGAGAAGCATGTGGCCAAATATAGTTGCAATGCCATGGGCTTTTTGCAAACTTCTGTTTTTCTTCTAATTTGCTGTTGAACAGCCTGACCCTCCTTAAATGATGAGCAATGCTGGGTTGCAGAATAGTGTGTTGTAAGGCATGTAAGACTACACAGCAACATGTGATTTGTTTTCATAGGTAAATGCTGCTCTCGATGTACAACAGTAATTTAATTTTTGTCTATAATGTCCTAAGTCAATGACAGCATGTATACCAGGATCATGTCAAGCCTTCTTTGTGTTCTGTCAATATGTTTAAAGGATTCATTCAGAATATTGTAATGATAACTAGTGATAGCTAATGAAGCACATGGGAGTTCTCTGTGTCTGTATAGAATTGCCTGGCTTTGGGTGATAGTAATGCATCAGAGCTTTTTGTATATGGTAGATGGATTTGTAGTTATGCATAATCACAGAATTGTAGAGAGGGTGAAGTTGGAAGGGACCTGTTAAGATTGTCTAGTCCATCCCCCTTGGTTTCTCAGGACCATGTCTAGTCAGGTTTTGAATACCTCCAAGAGTGGAGACTCCACAACCTCCCAGGGCAGCCCGTGCCAGTGCTGTTGCCTTAAGAGTAAAATTGTGTTTCCTGATGTTCATATGGAATTTCCTGTATTTCAGTTTGTATCTGCTACCTCTTCTGTTCTCACTGGGTATCACTATGACAAGTCTAAGTCTTCTTTCCACCCTCTCAGCAGATATTTATATACATTGATCAGATCCGCTCTAAGCCTTCTCTTTTCTGGGCTGAACAGTTCCAGCTCTGTCCCAGGCTGACAAATGTTCTAACATCTGAATTACTGGTGGCCCTCTGGACACTCTCCAGTGTGTTCATGCATTTCTTTTACCCAGAGGTCCAGAACTGGGCCCAGCATTCCAGATGTCTCCCTAGTCCTGACTGGAAAGGCAGGCTTACCTCCATCGACCTGCTGGCCGTGCTCTACCTACTGCAGCCCAGAATGCTCTTTGCCCTCCAGTCAAAGGCCCACTGCTGACCTATTCTTCAAATTTGGCAAAAATATTTTCACCATCTGCTTGGACAGTCTGCCTGTCTTTGTAAGTAGTTCCCTTCCAATTCTCAATGCCAGTCTGAACCAATTTGACAGCACTGTGACCATTTCTCACCCTCTGCCTCCTTCCCACTGCTTCCCCAGGTTTGGCTATGGCATTTGTTGGAGTCCTTGCTGAGCTGATTCAGCCTAGAAGAACAGTTTGGATGTTTGTAAGAAGAACTCAATTGACCTCTTTTCCACTCTTCTTCCTGCCCCTTGGAAAGCTTCCTCCCTAGATTTGCTGATTAAATCAATTTGACAGTGAGAGGTGAGATGAGCTGTAGTCATCCAAGAACTGAGTGGTAGTTAGCCAGGTATGCAGGAATGGGGGTGGAGGATTGAAAGAAATGGGATTAGTCTTGGCAACAGCAGCTCATTCAAGTTCATCAGTGAAATTGAATCTGTTGTAATATTGGGGAAATGAACATTTCCAAGCCAATGGGTTCATGAACTTCCTACAAAGCACAATTAAAACCCTCTTTCTTCCATATTGAATGAGATTGCCTTAGGTCCAAAGCAGAAGTTGAACAAAAATCTGAGAGGCAACCTAAATACACATGAACTAACTAAAGCTACTGGACAAGGCAGTGAAATTAATATATTTGTTTTCTTGTTATTTAAAAAAAAGTCAGAAAGTTAAAAGACCAGTTGGTTTCTGCGGATCCTTTATTGAGGAAGGAGAGGTTAACTTTTCATGTTCAATGACTGATAGTTGGTTCTTGGACCATACACCTTGCAAAAGTGTTGATTCTGTTTCATTCTGAGTCTTCTTGCCAGGTTTATGTGTGGGTGCATAGTGTGGGTGCTTTTTATGATGAGCATAAGGAATCTTCAGTTTTAGTGGGGAAAATTCAAATTCATCTGGGAAAATAGCTTTTTTTTTTTTTTTTACACCAGAGCTTTGCCTCTGGATACTTTGAATATATCTGCATTTGCTGATTTAGGTTTTGGTCTGCTTTGGCTTCTAAAGTATTTATTTGAGGTGTTATGGAAAGGAAACCTTTCAGGAG
Organism: Xenops minutus; assembly: GCA_035221455.1. Taxonomy (NCBI): domain Eukaryota; kingdom Metazoa; phylum Chordata; class Aves; order Passeriformes; family Furnariidae; genus Xenops; species Xenops minutus. Next base: position 65,556,457 of record JAWWEE010000122.1, read on the forward strand.
CAGTTGGATAGGCTTTAGGCTATTTTTAGATAAGTCTAAAGAAAAGTTCTCTGAAGACAAAGTTGTGGCTTCCTTTCTGTAATGAAAGTAGCCGAGGTCCAGAATGGAGCTGTTTATTCCTATGTATTGTTGTAGTAGATGTTTCAAGAAGGTAGTAAGTTGATGAAGGAACACAAGAATTGAGCCTTTTTGCAGGTAGTTCCTTCAGAGATGCTGGCACCCGAGGGAAGCCTGGGGCAGCTGCTGTCACAGAGCACACCTTGAACAGCGTTATTTGCTAAAACCAGAGAGCTTTAAAACAAAACTCTGTAGACTTTTTCTATCTTTCCCATTAGCAGAGTCTGGGAGTGTTTGCGTTTATGTAGGGTTTACAAGAGTTGCAGAGAGGGAGGAATGTTGTCTCCTTTTTTCTAAGGGAAGAGGCATTGCTAAGCTATTCAAGGACTAACTTTAGCCTACTGAAGCTTGTCTGCTTCCCACATGAGGAAGTGAAAGACACTTTTGCGGGAGACAGTCTGTAGCATCTGTAGCTAGTTTTTAGTGTGACTTACCACCTAGAAGAGCTCTTTTCTCTTACTCTCTCTGCTGTCTTCTAAGCAAGGCAAGTCACATTCCTGGAAGTCTAGCTTCTGTGAATACTCCTCTTGGAATTCCTAAAGTGAGCTGGCTAATCTGCTTTCAGCATTCGAAGTAGTATTATTTTCTCTGTAAGAGGTACTTCTGAGTTTTGCACATAAAATAGTTACTTCATTTAAAATTTTGGAGACGTCAGAGAATGGAAATGAATCATAGCAATCAGTTGTATATTCGAGGATTCCTACAGTTCTGACCTTTTCTAAAGTCATGTTCTTCTGTAAGAAAAGAACACAGATAATCCTGAAAAACACTAGAGGACATTCACAATACTGAACATGTTATTTTAGTCAATTTTCCTTTTTGTAACTTAGTCCTTTTCTCTCATGAGAGCAGCATCAGGTACCCTGAGTCTTTGTTTTAAAAGTATAATGGCTTCCAAGAATAAAAGGAAGTGATTTGTTAGGAGAGCTTTTTAGTGAGATCATCACAACTTGGTTTGAGTACTTTCATAAAACTTTTGTAAACCTTTGTTGGTGGGGGAATGCTTCCAGTGGTAACAACTGTCTAAAGGTGATATCTTGTTACTGTTTTAGAAAATTAACACTTCGTATGGCTGGTTTTTTTGTTTAGGGACTGCAAAATACTGCATCTATTTTAACTTCTTTGTTTAGTTAGCTGGCTGAAAGCAAATAACTTTTCAGGATTAGAATGTTATTTTTTAATGTAGTATTTTAAAATATTAAATTATATTTTATTATTTTAATAATACTTAGCTGCAGAATTAAATGCTAAATTCTATTAGTAGGTATTATTTTGTTGTTAATTTTGCCAAGTTTGCAGAGAAAATTTGAGAAATGATCTTTGTTTTCTGTCTTTATGCATTTCTTCTCACCTTAACTACAGAATCACAGAATGGCTGAGGTTGGAAGGGATCTCTGGTAGTCCTCTGGTCCAGCCCCAGTGCTCAAACAGGGCCATCTAGAGCCAGTTGGCTGGGACTGTGGGCAGATGGTTTTTGAGTATCTCTAAGGAAAGAGACTCCACATCTCTGGGCAACCTGTGCCAGTACTCAGTCACCCTCACAGTAAAAAAGTGTTTCCTGATGTTCAGAGAGAGCCTCCTGTGTGTCAGTGTGTGCCCATTACTTCTGATCCTGACACTGGGAGCCTCTGGAAAAAGCCTGGCTCTGTCCTCTATGCTCCTTTGCTTCACATGTTTGTAGGCATTGGTAAAACCCCCTTGTTCTCTTCTTCAGCCTCAACTCCCAGCTCTCTCAGCCTTTTCTCATAGGAGAGATGTTCCAGTCCCTTCATCACCTTAGATAAAACGAAATTAAAAATGTTTGTGACAAATTGTTCTTAATACCACAGCTAGCCAAAATAGCTTCTTTGAGAAAGATAGGGTTGTCAGGCCCCATTCATCATGCTCTCGATTGTCATCTCCCAGCGGAGGAAAGGGATTGCTGTGGTATGGCTTACATTATAGCATGAATATTGAGTTGCTGTGGGTTAAAGTAGTTACTAAGATTTTCTTGGGCATCTCCTGGGGTTTCTAGCCCTCAACATCTTAATTTCCATTGCCTGTGTTGGTTTGGCTAAAGCTACCAAGGGTCTCCCAATCTATTGCACTGATCTTTTTGATCATTGAGTAGATGAATGTCACATAAAAGGCACTTTAAGACATGGCCAGCTCAAGACTCCTACACAATTTAGAACTTTTCCTAAAAATGAAGGCACCTGAAATTGTGTTGATTTCAATATTTTACAGTACTTTGCATTCATGTATTTCGCTTGTAAACCTTGAGGGTAAAATAACCACCCTTGGGAACAATTCAGATTATGCAAAGTGCCTGGATTAGCCCCCATTGCATCCCCACTACCTCACTCTTCTGGACATCACCAGTGTTGGAGTTTTAATTGGCATTTCTAGCAACTTTTTCTACAGAGTTGGGGATCTCAAGCAAAAAGTCTTATGAGAATGAAACATTAAACTTGAGTTACAGTTTGAGGTAACAGTATGGTAAGACAGAGCCCTTGGTTTGTCATACAAAAAATGCAGATGTTTGCCTCTTAGGTATGAATTAATCTGATTATAGGTACTAATCTTAAATTTGAAAACCTGTCGGTGCTGCTTCACTTCTCCTTTTCCCTTCGGTAATTTAGGGTAAATGTAGTTCTGTTTATGCTTCAGAAATGCCTTTTATCCACCTTACTCACAAGTTTAATTTTCTTCTGAACTACTTTAAAATGGATCAGGTCAGCCCTTCTTAATGTATTCAGTTTCTTTAGAAATCATGGCACATTACTTTCTTATAGCAAGACTAGATTTGTCCTAATTTAGCACTGGATTAGCATTCAATTGTGCTAAACAATTGGAAAAAACCCCCATATTTATTCAGAGTGATGTCCTGGTCTTCTTTCAAGTCAAAGGGAACTCTTGTCACTCACTTCACTTGAAGGTAAAATCTCATGCCCAGCTTTTGGAAGGTATTACTTGGGTACTTTGTGACATAGATTTCCACTCCCCCGACCAATTTTCTCCAATGTGACTAGAAAAATATTAGTAACAGAACAAATTATCTGAAAATGCAGTTACAGTAGTAAGTTAACTTTTTTATGTGGGTATAGACATACCTAATTAATGTTTTATTTCTTAAAAAAAAAAAAGGTAAATTGTGTGATGTGCCTGCCTTGTGACCGAGTTTTTGGCAGCTTTTCTGTCCCTTATGTGTCACCCCTGACACTGATCACAGGAGTGTTTGGTGGAGTCAGTTGAAGTACTTTGCAATTAGGCAATTTCATGACATCAGGTACAGTTGCTCTGATGTGCAGAAACAGCTTCAGTTATTGTCAAAGATGTTTTCTAATAATTGCCCATGTAAATCACCTTAGGTAATTAGTAATTATAAATTAGATAATTAATTTATAAAGTCACTTAGTACAAAAGCTGAATAAACATCTTAAGTGGCGATGACTGCGTGTTGATGATTGAACATGAAATACATCTGAACTAGTTCAACAAGTACCAATACTTGTAATCAAATATTCGTGTTGTTTTCTTACTGTCTGTAGTATGCAGTTTGAGCTGAAAAGCATTGTTGCTCGTCACCAACTGTCTGAATAAATTTCTCTACAAAGAAACTTTTGTAGCTTGTAAAACTAAACCATTGGAATGTCTAACAACAGTTTGCTTACGTATCTTGCATGTTCTGCTTGTTAATATATAAATTGTAAAAATGCTTTCGAGTTGCAACATGTCAGTTTTAACATGGACTAGAGTTGTTGAAAGCAATTATACAGCTTCAAACATGCACTTGAATGCAAGGGAACTGGTAACTTTTGGAAACCTAGCTGAAAATGCAATCTTAAACCACTTTTTCCAGTCTTACACTTTAGCGTTTTAAGTGCAGCTTTTAGTAGACTTTAGAGACGTATTTTAATACAAGTAAAATGCAGCATGTAGAAATATGAATGTCTCATTAGTATTTTAACAGCATAAGTCTCTTATTAGGCATTGTAAATCAACACAGTTTTAAAACAATAACCTCACTGAAAATCAGTCAGATGTGTTTCAGGGTTGGTTTTTTAATTGTGCTTCTTTTATTTGAACTGTTTCCAGCAACTTGATAAGTGAATCTTTGCTTGAAGTTGTTTTTGCTTGGAATTGGTGCAGGTAGCAAAGACCGCAGGGAATTTAGTACACGTTTCTTCTGTTGCTTTGAGGCTTTACCAGGTTTTTTGTATTTCTTGTTATAAGTTTTAATGCTATTGATTTCCAGGTATAGAGCTTGTCATGGGTGAGAATTGCATAAACAGCATAACCTAGCAACCTATGTAATGCATTGCTTAAACAGGGTACAATAGAGTTGAGTAATTTATGGTATGTAAATGTTTAAACTTCCCAGAAAACTGATTTTTTTACTAATATCTCCTGGAATTCTTCTTTTTCTTAAATGCTTAGCTGAGCAGCAGATGGAGATAAAGAGTACTAATAAATTGTGTCTCTTTTCCTATGGCTTTTTTTCTGTCTGTTTCAATAAGCAGCATGTGTTTTTGTAGCTGGTTAGGATCAAAGTCCTGATACATGGACAGTATTAAAGGCCACCTGTTGATAAGGTCACTCTATGGGGAATGTATTTTGTTACTTTGTCATCCTGTATGATTACTTCTGTAATCAAATAAAAGAAACTAAAACATCAACTCTTCACTGCCCCGAATCCTACACTTGCAATCTTTTTTTCCCCCTTGTTGTTTTCCTTTGGAGAAATAAATTTGAAGTTTGCTGATACCTCCTGAGTCTTCAAACCAAGATCTACAAAGCTTCATTATAGGCCTGACTGCGCCTCCAAACCCAAAAACTTGCTGCTACTGCAGATAGATATGCAGGATCTCAGAGGACTAAAATTGCACCTTCTTTTCTCATGTTTCAGGGACCACAGTATGCTTGGAATTTTCAAGCACACAAAGGCTGTAAAACTTGCAGCAAATGTGATGATAGTTGATAAATCCATCAATCTGGTGGGAGTGATTTGGTCACAGTGAGGTGCATCATGTGAAGTACATGTAATATGCAAAACTGCTAATGCTTGGTTCTGTCCACTCAATGACAATTGCTTTTTGCTGGGAAAACCACTGTCTTGTGTTTAGAACGTCTGCTGTTGAAATGTGCACTGTTTTGTGCTGTTTACTTAGCAACCTGTATTTGCTGTTGGTACCTTCACCTGGGCAATCTCCCTGAAAACTACCCAGAAATGCTACAGCTTTTCTGTATCAAATGTGACTCTTAGAGTTGCCACATAATCCCTAAACGCATTATTCTGATCTTGAAAGGATTTGTAGCTTCTTTTTAAAGATACAGTATCAAGTCTTTCATGCCACTTGGTTTTCTTTAGCAAAGAACTAAAGCTAGTATTGTGGCAGGGTTTAAAACTACTGAGTTTGTACATGGGACTAGAAACCAGAAATTCTTGAGCACTGGAGCTGGATTTCAAAACAGATTTTGCTGATTGTAGGCAGGTCATGCAAAGTCATTAACTATTGTATAGGGGTGATGATCAAGCACTTGTGGGAAGACAGTTTGCTAAAATCTCAACCTAGATGAGCTGTTTGGACTTACCTTCTACAAAAGCTCTGAAGTATGATCTACCTTTCCAAAATATGTATGTACTAGTAGATAGGGGATAATCTTACCTCTGAGTAAAATTGATAGGAAAATGTTTCTAAGAATAGGTTTCAGTAGAGAAAAAGCAAGGAGGAGTTTTGTTGAGATATGTGAGCACATCTTTTATTTTTCTTGATGCTTATTGATTTTTTCTTTTTGGAATTCCCTGTCCTTTATGGACTTCTGCTGTCACGAGTGACACAGAACCAGCACATGATGTGACTGAAGGATGAGACCCAAACCTTGCAAGAAAAGACACTTTCAAGAAGTAATTATAACCTGCTGTTTTCATGTTGTGAAGAGTATCTTTTGCCTTGTTCGACAGAAGCTCAAAGGCTTGTTTTGGGTTTGCATGGTGAGGTTTTAGTAGTGGAGGGGGCTACAGGGGTGGCTTCTGTGAGAGACTGCCAGAAGCTTCCCCAATGTCTGACAGAGCCAACACCAGCCAGCTCCAAGATGTTCCTGCAGCTGGCCAAGACTGAGCTCATCAAGACAGTGGTAATGCTTCTGGGATAATGTGCTTAAGGAAGGGGAAAAGTTGCTGTGCAACAGTAGCAGTTGCCATAGAGAGAAGTGAGAATAAATGAGAGAAACAACTCTGCAGACACCCAGGTCAGCGAAGAAAAAGGGGAAAGAGGTGCTTCAGGTGCCAGAGCAGAGATGCCCCTGCAACCTTTGGTAAAGACCATGGCGAGGCAGCTGTTCCCTCACAGCCCATGGAGCTTTTACCTAAGAATTTAAAGAGTTTTCCTATGAAATTATAAATTAAGTTAGCAGTACCACGTAGTTCTGCACTAAGTTGTATGGTATAACTTTTAAAGAAGTGTGGTAAGCTAAATGCTGGAATTTGGAATTTGGAATCTATGATATGCCAGCCATAAGCAGTTTATTTGAATCAGAACAAACAGAAAAAGCCATGTGTAGAAGTACCAAATTCTACATGCTGATGGACTACAAGAGTGAGGTCTGCTCCTGGAGCTTGTTGCTGGTTCTTTGGTGGATATTATGGCATGTCTGTTTGGTAGCGATCTCTTCTTGTGTACCAAGGACCTTGAGTTCAGTGCTTTGTATGACACTGGGTGTTTTAGATGTTGAGAAATGGCATTGCTGAATTGCTGCACTGAAACGAGCAGTGCCCTTGTCGCAGAGTGCAGTCCAGAGCTGGGTCACGCCACCCCAACCAGTTGCCCAGTGGTTTAACACTGCATCCTAGTGGAAGGAAGCTGAACTCCTCTGTCAGCAAGTTCCAGTTCAGGATGTTATGTTGGCTAATCCTCAGGTGGTTGTTCAGAACGGGGTGATTAGGTGTTTTCTGCTATGTGGGTAAGTGTTGAAGAGTTACAAACTCGAGGGTTTTTATCTTTAGACATACTTAGAATTTCTGTTCCTTAAGCACTATCGAGGTCTTAAGTTCATTACATCTATTTAACCTTAATGTATTTTTATCTTCCCTGCACCTCATGTGTCTCTAGTGATGTTGCAGTTGAACCACGGTGGAACTGAACTTGCAGAGCAAAAAGTGGGTGAGGGTTGAGGAAGAAATCAAGCAAGAAAACAGCAGGAATGTTCCTTAAACTATTACTAATTTTGAAATTATAAATTCATACTAGAATGCAGAGAGGCATAATAGGCATCTTGGCTAGCTTTCTACCTGCATTCTGGTTATAATGCAAGATTATAATGTCCGCATTAGTTAAACAAGCAAGCAAACAAAAAATCTTACAAAAAAAAGCCCCAAAACAAAAACAGCCCAAAAAAAATTTACTGCTAAAAATGTGGGGATCTCCTTGTAACATTTTCTGCAGTCAGCATACTGAAAAGATTTGAGTACTTATATTTACTACCATTCACAACAATTTGATATATATTCATAACTTGTTATTTTTGGTGGGGGTCACTTTTGCATAACGAATGGCATGCTTTATTCATAAGGTGCTAATACTGTTGTCAGAGCTCACTCCAATGGGTACAAGCTCTTGGTGGTTTTTCACTGATTTTTGCTAAATTGCAATAGGAGCTTGAATGTGAAATACATTAATATTTGACCAAAATAAATTAAAAATTAAATTAGCACGCTAGTTAAAAAAACTATTTCATCACAAAATGGTAGGTTCCTGAAAAAACAATTTTTTTCACAGCCTAGAATTTCACATGGCATTCTTTATGGCCTTACCAGAAATCATGTGAAAACAGATGGGAAATATAATAGCTTAATTTTCAAAACAGGCTAAGTAGAAACAAGAGTAAAGCTGCTTCTACAGTATACAGCACCATCAGTATTTATCAGAGTTGATCCAAAATACTCAGATGACATTTTTAGCTTTTGTTTCAGTCATAAAAGGCATGACCTTTTAGGATTGTGGTCTTGGAAATCATAAGAGGAATAGTGACCTTTTGCCAACTGGATGTATTCCTCTTAAAGAAGGAAAAAGATGAAGATGTGGTAGAAGATTTCTGTGGATGTTTGTACTGCTGCTAATATACTTCTAAAATGATTCCTGGTGGAGAATAAAGTTAGACAGTTGTAAGCACCTCACTAGTTCTGCTTTTTGGTTCTGGGTCATTACATGTGGAGATGGTCCCTCTCATGGTAAAAGATGACAGAAATAGATCCCTAGGAAAGGAAATGCCATTGTTTTTTGTTGAGATTTACTTTTTCTAGTGGAGCACTATCTCTCATACTGTGTCATCCAGTTCTGAGGGCTCAGGGTGATCCATGGCATTGTCTGCTTTTTGCTGGCAGGGCTGTTTCATTTGGTCTGGGCATCATTTCACTTTCTTGTTCTTTGGAAATAACCATCTGAATGGTTTTCTTTCTCTTGTGACTTCCTTGAGTCCATTTGTTTATAGACTTATATGTGCATCTCTACAGGTGAACACATTTATCTGTATCCATATATTGACTATATTGATAGGGTTTTGTAATAATGAAGTAGTACTTAAAAGTTGTGATGTATGCTTGAAGTGGACTATCTGCTAGGGAGATTATTCCAAACCTGACTGGACTATTGCAGCAGTGGGCTTCTTAGTGCTCACATGGGCAGCGTGTAAGTGCTTGTAATTGGATGAGAAAAAACTTCCTATGGGTGAAGCTGCTATGAGCCAAGAAGGAATGATCCGAAAGAATAACTTCCTTTTTTTTTCTCCCCTGTTCAAATGCAAGAGATTCCCCTCTTCTGATTTTTCAGGGCCAGGTAATACCAACAGGCTGCTGCACATCACAAAGTGTCCAGCAGTTCTAGTGACAGTGAAGTTATTTAGCTTCACTGCCTTCTATTGAGTGAATCCTCACCTCTGATGGCCTGACTTTTGCCACTGGCAAAGAGTGTACACTGAACTTTCAACCCCACCCCCCTTTTTGTTACAGATCATGGAACCACATAAACCACACCACAAATTCACTGTAAAAAGCCTGGAAAAGGAATATTAACAAAGATACAATATTAACATTTCAGTGGTGACTGTCTTTTTCTAACCTTTTTTTTTTTTTTTTTTTTTTAAGCTTAAAAAATAACAGGTCTGGCAAAATATTTGCCTTTTGAGTTACAGGAGATGTATTGTTTAGAAGCTTTAATTTCTGCTTGTGTAGCTTATAGTCTCATGACTATCAAAGTCTGAGTTTGCTGTTGGGAACCAAGGATGTTTCATCAGAAGCAAGACAGCAGAGAAACCACTTTAGGGTTTATTCGTGACTTAAAAGAATGTGGCTTGTGGTGGTGTGTTGGAGGCTTTGAAGTGGTGACTCATTGTGCATCATCAGTATCAGGAAAGAGTGCTTTATATAACATTGATTTTTGTATCTTGGTTAAAAATTTCAGACAAGCAGACTACATTTAGAAACACTGAATGTGATGTTTGAAGAAACACCACGTTGGAAGTCTGAATGATGCACATTACAAGTAACCTGAATAAGCAGCTTTGCAAGAGAACGAATGGGAATTTCATGCATTTATTCCAGCTTTGGCTATTATAAGCAATTTGTTCTTTCATGATTATTGTAATTTTGGAATGGTTTAAGTACAAAATTATGGCCTATGAGATTATTTGTTATGTTAGATTCTGTATTGCATTTATCATGGCTGTTACAGTGATCACCTTTTCCTTAGCTTTCTCTATAGCATAAATAGCATAAAACTTGATCAGCTGGAGCTGTTTTGGGAAAAACATTCTCTGTAAGATGGACAGAGATGATAAATGTTTTAATTGTGTAATTGCCGCCACTGAAACTGACATAGCCTCTAGTACATTCCAGATTTGGATATCAGTACAGTGCATCAAAAAAAAGGACTGGTTTTTTTTTTTTTTAATTCTCCCTTTGGTTTTATGTATGCTTTGTGTTTAATATTAATAAAAATCATAGCTGTGACCAAATAAACCCAATGCATCCAACCTCAAACTGAAAAAGCCCAACCCTGGAAAAATTTGTGAAGTTGTCTAATGCTTTCCTGCCGTAAATAAAAAATTACTGTTGATATAAACAGCGTATAATATTAATTTTTTTAAAGGGAATTTTTTTCTTTTTTGAGAGAAATGATTATACAAACCCCGTTGTTTTAGAAGATGAAACTGCAGTAGAAGTAAAGAGGTATACAAAATAACTGAAGTCAAATAGTCTTTTTCAGGGTTGATATTTGCCTTCTGTCTTTATTGGTTTTGTGCAAGGTTCAAGGAAGAATGAAGTAGTTCTTTATTCTTCTTTCCTTAGTTGGTGGTCTGATTTAGTAGGCTCTGCGTGTTAGGTAAGAGAGAAGTCTGCAATCTCTTTATAAAATTCTATTTTGTGTTTTGAGACTCGAATTTGGAGTACAAATGCATGCAATTAGATTTGAAGAACTGAATCCCATTTCTTGTGCTTTCCTAATGTACTTCAGAGGAATTAAGTTTTAAATTGTATCCTATTGATTAAAACCTATGCAGTATGTCTCCTCTGAAAGGCTTTAGTGTCTACAGGTGAAGATGAGCCTCATGTCTAGTGAAAAACTGAAATGGAGGGTATAGGACTTGATAAATGCTGAGATGAGTCTGTAACCTGCATCTCTTAACTCAGTCTTAGCAGCTGCCCTTCTGTGTTGGCTGGCAATCTCACCTCCTCTGTGGGTTGACTGATGAAAGAACTTTCTCTGGATAAAATGTTGTACGTTTCTTGATAAGAAAAAGCTTTTTGATAAGGAAATCTCTTTGCCTTGGAACTTCTTGTTCAAATTTCATGCTGAATTCTGCAAAGAACATTAGGCTTTTTGTGGAATTAATTATAGCAATCTCTGTACAATAATGTTGCACCGTAGGATCTTTTTCATTACATCTGAGCCTGTTTTTATATGGTTACCTTTTTAATGGCTACAGTGTTTTGAATGTCGAAAAAGAGGTAAGTACAAAACTTAATCCTTGCTTTAGGAAGAAAGCTGGTAAAAGTTGGCAGACTCGAAGTACTTTTTGAAGTCTCTGACATTACTATGGCCATAGGAATAAAGACAAATAGAATTATGGTTCCACTGCAAGTATTCAAAACAATAGTATTTTGAATCATTCCAAAGCAATATACAGAATGGCTTGAAAGTATTCTTTTTTTCCCCTTGTCTTTTTGAAAACTGGCAATGGTCATTTTATCAGGAAGTGAGAAGCTTTCTGGATGCTTTTTTATGTTTGCTTTTGTTTATAAACAGCTGTGAGAGTGTCTGGAAAAGAAACTTTTGGTCCAGTGAATAGGCAAGGACATGACAAAGGATTGTGAAAATCCAGGTATATTAATATATTATTTGTCTGACTTTCTTGTAAAGATCACATTCTCCAGATGAAAGTGATCATCTTGCTATGTAATAAAGCCCTTTTAAAGATATTCGAAGCTAGCTAGCCAAAAATAGATGTTTCCTAAATCGTCTCTTCTGAAAACTTTTGCTTGATGTGTTGAGACTTCTGCTTTTCTTCATTCCTTTATCAATTAAAGGTAGCACTCTAAAGGATTTAGGAGCTCATTCTAATGCTGATACATGTTGAATTTTTGTATTGTGGCAAAATAACTTGTGCTAGTTATTATTAAAAGGGTTTGAATTCTATAGATACATCTGTAAGGACAATGGAATGTTTTAACAGAAACAATACCTTAAAAGTGAACCTTGAGATGTGGTTTTGGTAAAGTCCAAATGTCAGGCAGGTTTTCCCTTGCAGGTGCAATGTGACTATGAAAGTTACAAAATACTGTAAATATTACTGTGAAATAACAGCTTCACAGCAGCTTCTGTTCTGTGCTTTTTAAAAGCACACAGTTCCAGTAAGTTGTCATAAAATCATCATAGCCAGCAATAAGCTGGAGATGTTTGTGGAGCAATTTGCTTGTCTCTTGGCTTTCCCAGAGGTGGATATTAACATGCCAGACTTAATCTCTCACAGTTCAGAATTACGACTGACTAGAACTGCTTTATATTACATTTCAAGATTTTTCTTTGTGGGGAAAGGTTATTTTTTTTCTTTCCCACTTGCTTAACGTAGCTGAACTTCTGCTTAAACCTTTTATTTTTGGGAAGTGGGGAGTATTGTTTGTTGTGAGAGATGGTGTCTGAAAAAATACCAATTTGCAAGCTTGCTCTGGAGAGCTGTGATAAATTGAAAACATTAATTTTTATAATGGAAATATTCCTGAAATTCCCTTAATTTTAGCAGATATTGTGGTAGGTACTCTATAGTGTAAGGTAGTGTTAGTCTTTTTGAACAGTCCAATTTTTCTAATGACAAAATTATTTTGTGTTCTGTGTTTTTCTCTGTGGCTCCTGATCGTGCATAGCTTCCTGTAGTCACCTTTAAAGGCACTTGTGGTATTCTTATCTGCAAAGCTCTATTTTCTGAAGTTTAGCCCTGAAGGCATTTTAAAAATAAACTTGGCACAGTACGCTGAGCTATTAAGGAGGAAATTTCACTGTATTTAAAAAACCCCTCTTGTCTTACAGCTTTTTTTTTTCTTTTTACTCTTCTATTTATTTAACAGTTGAAGTCACTGAAAAGATGCTTGATAGTTAAGTTGCTTGATAGTTGATTGTAGATGAAGTGCTGGAGGGGGCCTGTTCTGCAGGAGAATGTGGTGCTGACACACCTGTGTCCGGGGAAGTGAACAGGTGAGTGAACAAACTCACTACACTAAAAAATGTTCTTCAGCATTTCAGTTCAAGTTGGCCATGTGTGTGCAGTACCTCCCAGTGTTTTCCTGCATTAGCTCTTGCTCACCATGTTTCTTGATCAGTCTTTGAGTAGTCCCACCATCCATCCTTGACTTTTCTCCTCAGTTGTCTCTGCTGTGCCATTTCAGATCTGAGTAGACTTTGCCTCTAATCCGTCTCTTTTTTTGCAAAAGCTTGTGACTTCAGATCAGTATGATGCAGCGTTCTTGTAAAACAGTTTGAGCAGGCTGCTGCCGTATTTTCTCTCTTAATCCAATACTTTCCTTAACTGCTCCAAATATTTTTTCCATTTTTCATTTAGATTCATGTGGTCACTCAAAGTGATACCTGCACTGGTTACTGGGAGCATGTATACTTGGCATTGTTTTCCACTGCCTCCCTCTTCTCTGTCATAACAGGCACAAATTATTTCCTTCATTTTCTTTATTTTCCTGCCTGACCCACCTACACTGCCTAACTCTAGCGTATGTAGGAGGTTTTGTTTAATATTGAAAGGTCAGCTCTCTGCAGTCAAACAGTAATACCCAGCTTGTGTTCCGTGCTTTCCTCCCTGCTGCTCCCTGACAAAAACTCCTTGTTGGTTTTCTTTTCTCCTGCAGTGTAATCATAAAAACCTTGGCTGTAGCTCACCTGCTTCTGAGATTAATTAGCATGCTAGGCATAGCTTGTTCCCCAATTTATATGTGAAAATCCTAAAGCTCTTTCACTCTGCAAATATTCAAAAGTTCAGATCAATGTGCGACAGCCCTGAGGTGGATGGTAGGTTGGGAGAGAAAAGGACATCCTGGAGAGGTGAGAGATGAGCACAAGTGCTATTGCCTGGGAGAGGGAATTTATTCTGTGTTTTTATAACCAGAGTTATAAAACATCACCAGAGTGATGTTGAGGGCAGAGGGAATGCTGCAGTTGCTGGCAGGTCTTTTGACTAAAAGAGACCTTGCTTGTTTAGCATATTTCCTTTTTCCTTAAGCAAATAAGCACAAACCCCTTGTGAAACTCTCCTGTCTGAGTATGAACTTCAGTTTAGCCCTTTTCATCTACCCCGGACTGACTACAAATACTTATGTTTGTGTTTGTGGTGGGGTTTTTTTGTTTGTTTGTTTGTTTTCTTTGAAATAGTAGGATACTGTAGCATCTTGTATCATACTGGTAATACTGGTATTAAGATACCACCATTGCAGTAGTTCAAAGAAGCCACGCACCTCATCCAAGTGGGTTTGTTTCATGCCACTTCAAAAGAACCAGACTGTTCTGCAGTATTACCAATATGTGGATTTGTACCAAGTTTCGGAGGCTGCAAGATGATGATAGATGGTGATAGTTAATCATCACGTTTCATATATAAATGGGAGTTTAGGTCTTGTGATGGAGAAATACACAAGCAGTAAGTTCCCATCAGGATTTTACTCATGAAGTCTGAATCTAAAGGCAGCAAAGCACAGCAGCTGATCGTGAGCTCTTTGTATACAATGCAGACCATTGATTCTGACTATCCTTATCCCTGCTTGTTCTGTGCAGCACATCTGTATTATTTTAACTGAGAAACGTCTTCCAAATATTTTTTGGTGGTTTCTATTTTTTCATTCAGTCATTTCTGCCACCAGTCCCTGTAAACCTAATCAGAATTTCTAAAACCAGCAACAAGATGCATTGGAGGAAATGAGTCCCCTTTTCTAATCTTGGATGAGTTATTATTTGTGATAGTTACTGGTTTTGTGGAGTTTAATATTTCAATTATGTTGCTTTGGAATGGTGTTGGAATAATCTAATTGTCACCCTCTAAAACAACTTATAAATACATACTTTTTGTAATTTTAGATATAAATGAAAGAAAATCAAAACTTCAAGATTGTAGGTAATATTGGAGTATCACATTGCATGTTGCTGCCATTAGGGGAAAATGTGCTATTTAAATCTTATTTTGCCAAAGAAGTTTGTGATGTGAATTCTGGTTTCTTTTCATTAGATGTTTAAGACGATTACGACTTATGTTTTGTCTGAGCAGCACTGAATGCTGCCCATTGTGACTTCAGTTGTTTCTCAGCATTAGTAAAGGCCTGGTTCTTAGGTCAGCTGAAGACAAAAAATAGATTCAGTGCAAACCTGTGAAGAATAATGGAAAAAATCAGTTTGTCAATATCTGCTATATTAGAGGGAAAGCTATGAATGCTATTTTTATTTTTTCTGTGGCACTGGAAGGCAGTATTGTTTCCCATGGCACTTTAACAGAAAAAAATTGACTTGAAGGTGAATGATATTCAGAAGAGTATTCTCTAGGACATCAATGCATGGCAGCCACAAGTTAAATGAGATGATTCTTATATTTAGTGTGAAATCACTCCTGTGTCCCTCTGATAATCTAGCAATTCTACTTCAAGCTGTCAGTAAGATTGGATAAGCCTTTCCTTTTATATTTTAAATGCTATAAGTAAAATTTAGCTAGTTTTCCTTTACTCGAACACCAAAACAAGAGTATGTATGAAGTTTTGTGTATGTCCCTTTGATAGCCAAAAACCAAGGAAAGATATTCAGAACAACAAAATGGAGCGTCCTCTTAAATATCTCATAATCTTAAAAAGATAAAAGCAACAAGAACAAAAAAGGGCAACAGAAGTTGATGGACTTGTGCAATTTTTGAAAGCTGATGCTTGACTTGTTTTCAACTGACAGGGAAGGTAATTACTGCATGCAGGTTCCTTCTGAGCATGTTGCCTGTCACTAGGCGCTTGTATTTTGGAAGCTCCAGTTTAAACACCTCACTTCACCCTATTGCTGCAGCACAGTGCAAGAGCAGCAGCCTCCTGCAGTAATGGCACGGCGCTCTGGCAGTGCTTGGAGAGCATCAGGGAGGAAATAGGAAGTCAGGGTGTGTATCTGAAAAGTACTTTATTACATGGGTCTTGTAATTATTGTTGCTTGTCAACAGCCCAACATTGCAGGGGTCTCCTGCAGTTCCTTCATCAGCTCTTCCTGGATCTCCTGGCACTGAGCTGCTGCCCCAGAGTCAGGGTTGGAGATTCTGCAGACCCCCCGTGTCATGCATTTTGAGTATCATGTTCACACAGATGGCTTCTGCACTGCACTCTGGTTTGGCTGGGCTGTGACACCTGTTCCTGTCCACACCCCCTGTATCTGACATACAAACAGTATCTGACACAAAGGGCTGCAGGGCAGGGGCACTTGTGCTATGGCAGCTCACAGGGAGCCCAGTGACTCTGAGTCTTCCCCTGTATCAATCCCTTGACTGTTGTGCAGCCTAAGATATGATACCACACATAAAAACAGAAGGCAGCTGAAGACTGTGTGATTTATAGTTATGTCTTGACTTCAATCTTGCATGATTTGGCAGCATTCTGGAAGAAGGCAGAAAAAGGAAAAATGTAGTTAAATCCATTATAGAGAAGAAAAGGTGTGATAGATGAACACTTTTGAAATTCTCAAGACTTGTGACTGCACGTGTTTAGGCAAAATTTTGTGCAAGATTTATTTTGTAGCCTCAAGAATTCATGTTTTTAGATTTTATTTTTTAATGCAACTTGTTCAAACCCATGTTACTTGCACCTACTGCTAGAAAAAGCCTTTTGAGTTTTCTTCTTGATCTTGAAAGAGTTGATACTTTTATTCTCTTCCTTAAACACTCTGGCATTCTTTTAAGTAATAAAAACAGACTGGTTTTCTTGTTTGTTCATTTTTATCTTTCAGCTTTCACCAGCAATTAAACATCCTTTCAGAATTCCCAGTCTCTTCCTTTCTTTTATCTCCTTGGGCTTCTGCTTATTTCCATTTGACCTTATAATCCTTTTTCACTCTATTTCTTCTATAGTTTTCATTGTTATAATGTAATTTGTATTCTTGTTTCCTTAAGACCGAAACAAACCCTCAAATGACAGTTGAGATCTCTGCAAAGGCTCAGCATATGAACCTAAAGAACAAAACCATCCAAAGTCTAATTTGTGTTGTCCTTCTTTTTTCTACCTTTTTGCTTGCTGTATTCTTTCCTGTGAATTTGCATAGTGAAGTCCTCAGAGGAGGATTAGTTTAGTTTTGCAAAGCAATGAAGCCCTCCCCATATTTTAAATCTGAGGTAATTTTAAAAGGCAACTTCATCAGTGAAATAATAATAAGCTGTAATATGTTGATATGGGCCAGTTAAGTTGTGCTTCTCTTTCCTTTGGTAAACTTCAAGGAGCAACCACTTTTTGCTTATCACAAGCTTTGATTTCTTTGATTTCATGTTCAAAGCAGCTCTTGCTTTACAGCTGTTCGAGACTGCCTGATTTTGCTGGGCTGGAACTTTGGGGAGTGCTTGGCTTGCTGCCTGGTTTTCAGTGGCTTGTCAGGGACAGATGTTGTGCTGTCTCCTTCTGAGTATTTTAAAGCTGCTCAAGTGAATTCTTCAGACAGCACTTATAAATCCACATGGAGGGTTTTGAAGGCCAATCATTTAAACTATAAAGCTAAAAATTTAAAAGCTTAAATGGCATATTTGACATGCTATTCAGTGAGAACATGCACAAAAAAAAATCAGTGTTGGCATTTGCCAGTTTAAAAACATACTTAGAAAAAAAATAAATACAAATTCTAATAAACTCTGGTAATAATATGAAACAGGAGAATATTTAACTCTTCAGTGAAGAGCACGTTACTCCACTTGGTGATGTGTCTGTGAGATACAACTTTGAATATTCATGTTTTAAACCTGGAAGTGATTGTCATAGATTCACTATGCCTAGTTCACTTAATTCCAGATTCATGTACATACTAGAAAAAGTAAAATAATTTGCATGTCCATAACTACCAGGAGAAATCTGGAATATAAATCAAGCCTGATGGCAATGTCAGTCATAAAAACTGTCAGTGTATCATGTAGTTACAACCTCAAAAATGCAAGCCTGGAGTATGTTTGTTTAAAAATTGCTCAAGTCTGCTGTTCTACACTGTACTGATGTAAGGATCATTTCACACTGGGAGTAAAAATACTGGTTATTACTGGAGTAAAGGAAATGCCAAATAGGACAAAATGTTTGGGGTTTTTTTAAATTTTTAAATCCAAAATTTAGGATACTAAGTTGAACACAAATGTGCTTGATAATAGTTTTTTTTTCTTAATCTTTTGTATGTTCCTAATCTAGAGAAACTGCTGTTTGAGAGAAGGGATAAGATGTATAGGGAGGAATTCAAAACAGTTGGTGGCTTAAAGAATGGAAAATTTCACTTGAACAGTTTAGTACCAATATTGGCTAGAAATATTTTTCTGCTCCATTTCTCATCCTTTATTTTACTTTAATGACATGTACCGTCCTGATACATCTGTTTCATTCTGGGGGTGTTTTGTGGTGTGTCATCCAGTAAAACAAGGCTCTTGTCAAGATTGAAAGGACCAGACTGTTTAAGCTAATGTAAGTGCAGAGGCTCCAAGAGAACAGAAAATACTTTCATTAGAAGTTACAGCTTGGTTCTATTTTTCTTCCCTCAGTATGCTACTTGAATACATCTTGTTTTCTGTAGTTGTCTCTTTCTCCTTTATTTTTTTTCCCTGATAAAAGGTGTAAGGATTTTGTGTAAATGTCCTGTGTGTTCCTTGGTGTCCAGTGAAGTTGTTGGAAAAGAAGATAGAAGAGATCTCAGCTGTCCTTTATTTAGCTTTTTGCTTGTGAATAAGCATGACTGATGATCCTCAAGTTGAACTAAAATGAGTAATAAGAATTTGTATTGTCTGAGGTCCTTTTAAAGGGGATTTAAAGTGTTTGGGCTTTTTAAAATGGATTTATCCTCACAGCAGTTCTGTTAGTGGGCTTTTATTGCCACTGTTGTCCATGAAGAGCTGATTTATAAAGCAGCACAATATTTTTGCTTGCCTTGTAGTGAGTCCTGGCACAGTGCATTGGAAGTGCAAGGTTAAACTTACTGAGGGATGATCTGGGAGTTCAACAGCAATTTATGCAGAGGCCACAGGATACAAATAAAATAAGCTGTTAATCACATATTTGCATGGAATTAGCCTCTTTCTGTATGACCGTGGTTCATTTCACTTATTATTGTTTCATTATACCCAAGACTTAGGTCAGTATTTTCAAATACTGAATCCTTGATAGCTTAGAAAGGAGATGCAGATACTTTTGTAATTGAAATATGGTAATAATGGTATTAATGCATGAGGTGAAAGAAATTCTGCTTCCTATATCATAACTATTGTTTTCTAATTTCTCTGATAACATGAATAAACGTATTCAGTTAACATGTTCCTGGTAGATATGCTCTGGGCTCTGCACATGGAGCTGAGGAGGGAGATGTGAAATCTTTAGTCTTTTTGTGTTTGGTTGGTTGGTGTTTTGTGGTTTTTTTTGTTTTGTTTTGGTGTTGGTTTGGGTTTTTGTTATATTTTTGTTCTTAATGCATGTGATGTGCTTGTGGGAGTGACAGGATGCATGGTGAACATGATGGCGAGTTTGACACTGCTCGTACCCCAGTGGTGGAAGAGACAGGATGGAGGTACCCAGCCTCTTATGGTGGCAGGATGACAATGTGCAATAGATTTCCCTTGTTTCACTTCTTAATATGTTTTTTGTTCTCTCTTTAGAGCTGTATGGAATTTACATAGCTCTTATCTTTCTATATACAAATTCAGCTCTTGGGCTTTGTAGCTTTGTCTCTTCTGTCCAACCTGTAACCTTTATAGTAGTTTTTGTAAGCAAGCAGTGCTAGGATGACAACCTGTTGTTACAGACTAAAATGTGTATCTTCATTTCTTCCAGATTTTTATATTTATCTCTGCCAGATTTTTAAACACACAAATGAAATTTGAATTGTCTATTCTAATTTACACGTAACAAGAAAGTTACAAATCTAATTTATGCGTAAGGAAAAAGTTACAAATCTGAGTTCATCAGTGAGTCATCCTTCACTCATTTCCTGATTTCCCTGAAGAAATCCTTTTCCCTCAGCTACTTCTTTCTGCCTTCAACTTGTACAATTGCAAATGATGTTGACGCACAATGAGATGTATTAATGCAGCAGTACGTTTTCCTTTCCAAATGTAATCCATGTCGAATAATGAAAAGCACAGGCTGATCTCATTTGTGATAGATGTGGTGTTAGCAAAAGATCATTTCTTCTCCTGTCCTTGATGAAAATTAGGCTGTCAAAGATAACTTGCTGTCCATGTGTTAGCAGATGGGTTTCCTTGGCACTAAGTGTCACCAAGTTTTATTATGGTAATGGCTCAAGGAAGAAATTGTGGAGGATAGGTTGTCATTAGCTAAGCGGAATTTAACAGAGAAAAAGCATCCTGACAATGTTAATTTAGAATGATGTTCCGTCATCTTATAGTTTGTCATCTTTAGGGTTTCACAATTCTGTGAAAGAAAACAAGAGATACAAAGGTACATTCTGAAAAAGTAGGAGCCTCCCCCTTTTCATCATCTTTAATGTCCATCGTAATGAACCCTGCCTGAAGTTGGTTGGTTTGTGTAGCAGATAGGTGGTAGCTTTTATTTAAGAATTCTCTTCCAAATCCACTTTAATTAAAAATCCTGGGAATTAACTATATGATGACTGATTGCAAAATAGTGAATGTAAATGTGGTGGTTGAACCTGAATATTAGCAATAGACAGTGTGATTCATTTTAAATTCATTCATTTTAAATCTCTTACAGACTGATAGTAAAGTGTTTGTTAATTCTGATCTCAGATGGTGTACAAAGTCTTCCAAGTTTTGTGTTTAATTTTTTTATATTAACTTATGAGAACAGTCACAATAAGGCAACTCTCTAAAATATATGCAAAACTCTGAATTTGAATGCTACAGATGGCTGAGTCTCTGCATTTCTCCTATCATGAAGGAAGCATTAAAACAGGCTTCGGTACTGAATACAAGGTTAGAATACCTTCTACTCAACAGGTTCTTTGATGTAGTAACTGAATCTGAATAACAAAATGGTTTTGAGTACCCTGTGATTAGCCAAGTAAGACTGAATGTTTGCATCAGACTACCATATACATACATCCTCCAGCCAAGACATGCCGGTGCAAAATTTGTTTGGCAATTTGAGTGCTGCACCAGTGAGTACATACACTGGCAACCAGATTAATACGCATTTGAAAGTACCCTTGCTGCCCAGAGGAGGAGCATTAGGATTAAAACAAACAAAACAAAAAACAAAACCCACAACAACAACAAAAAACACAAAAAAACCAACAAAACCCCCCAAAAAAACAGTGGTGGAAAAAAGTCTCAGGCTTCATAAGTTTTGAAAGCAAGGGGACAATAGTATAAAGCCTAAAATATAGCCCTGTTGTCTGAACTGACTTGCACAAAAGTAGTAGAATTGTAAGGAATACAAAATGAAAACTTTACTAAGGAGTATCTTGTGTTCCTCTCTTGTGCTTTCTGCCTAGTAATGCCCAAGTATCCTGTGATGACTTTGCTATACATTTTTTGTTTGGTTTGGTTTTAAGCCAGCCAAGCAGTGACTCCTCTAGCAAAACAAACTGCACACATTGCAAAAGGCTGCACATACTGGTTTCTATCACATGCATCCTACCCAGCTACAGCAACCCCTTAAAGATGCTTATGCATGCATTATCTTGCAACTCTCTTGGTAAATCCCTCCCCGGTACTGCTAAACTCAAAAAGCCATTGCAGATAGAGAATGAATGCGAGGCCAGACCTGTTTTATGAAGTAAGAGGACCTAGTCTGCTGCTGAGAAGGAGGGATTTACTGAGAGAGTTGCAAGGTAAAGTAGGCATAAGCATCTTTAAGGGTTTAGTGTAGCTGGGTTAGGATGCATATGATAAAACCAGTATCTGTGTTCCGTGCTCTCCAGCGCTAGTCCTGATCAGGCTGGTGGTGATGAAGGTGGAAGACAGACTTTTAAACTAAGTTCATAATCTCTCTGGAAAAAAAAAAAATCAAAACAAGTGAGGCTTTTTTGTTTGGTTGGTTGGTTTTGGTTTCTTGAGAGCAACTTTGATGCCAGTGATATCTGCGACCTCCTTTTGAAAAGGGTTTATGTAATGAGCAGGTGTCACTTGGTGACTACCAAACTGTTCTTGTGCTCAGCTGAATGGATAAACTATTGGAGAGACTATATGTGAGGATTTGGAATTTGTCTTTGGAATATTGCATCTTCGTAACCTGTGTTTACAGAGTGAGGGTTGCAGAATGGAGTATTTCTGTACTGACTTGTCAGTGGAGGGTATTATTAATTACAGACTAGCTCTTGTAAGGAAATTGATAAAATCTGGCTATGGAGCTCTTTTTCTGCATGGGCAAGTAGATGCATTAAGCTGTAAACAGAGATGTATCAGGTCTTCTACTTTAACATGGGAAAAATTAAAAGTTAAAGTTGGTGAGCAGGTTCAACACTAAATAAAATTACTCGGCCATCAGATAAATATTTAATTCAGAATGCAGTTCATCCTTCAGTATCTTGACACCTAAGATAAATAGGATACTTGATGCATTTTAGTGTTCCGTTCAAGTTCTCTTCAAAATGAAGCAGATGTGGCTTCATCAGTTTTTCCTTGAGGGAGTTACGGTATCATATTGCTACATAGCAGAATAATTAGAGAAGCGCACTCAGTGAAGTTAAAATTTTATATTTAGAAGAAGTAAATGCAGTTCTCTGGTCATGGAGTCCAGGAATTAATAGCTGAATTAGTCTGGCCAAAGCAAAGTCAAGAGAAATTATTGATAGCCAAAAAAGAAAGTCTGAAGTTCACCTGTTTGATTTAGGTTTATGCAGTCTGTTACTGGTTGGCAAACAGGGCAGTTACAAGGCTCTAATAAGCCATGGGAAGGGCTGAGAGTTAGACAGAACTATTCTGCTCATCAAGTCCATAATGGCTAAACAATACCATTAACATTTTTCTTCTGTTTCTGCTGTTTACTGTCAATATGTATCTTTTATGTATTGCATTTTTTATGTATTGATAAAAAGATCACAGGCTGAAAAATGTATCTGGCAGGTTTATTAATGTTGTAATTATTACTTTTTTAAAGGTGATGTAATGAGACCAGCTTAGGGTGCTGAGTGGAATGTTAATAGGCAGCCCTGAAAAACAACCTAGCTTGTCCCATGAATTGTCCCATCTGCTTTTTGTCTTTCTCTTTCAAAATGGTCTTCATGCCACCAGTCCGCATTAGTTCTCCCTCTGTCAGAGTTCTGCCTGAGACTCCATGGTGACCTGTTGTGAGAGACTGTATCTTCAGATTATTTCAGATCAGAATGATTTTTCCAAAATGTCCCGTCTGTGGATTTGAATGTTATACTCGAAGCTGAAAACATTTGAAATGCACAGTAAATACCTAAACTCAATTTGACACCCTAGGAAGGTACTAGCAGCAAGTCAGGAACTGATATAGAGAAGCCTTATTTTGCTCATATAATTATAAGAAAAAACTTCGAAGGTGTAAGAATTAAGATGATGTACGAATCAGTTGCAAAGTATATGAAAAATTCTAGACTTAAGAACACAGTGCATCCTAAAAAATGTTAAGGGAACCTTTACATTTAGTGATATGTCAATACATGTGATCACTTTTTCTCAAAATGCAGCAGTCTGTTTTCACTCCTACCTGTTTCTTTTCCTCTCAGAAGTATTATTTCAGCTTACTGGAAAAAGTGTTTCTCTAAGCTTCATTACTTTCTTTTTAAAATATTTTATTACTTTGTGGTTTACTGTAAACAGTTCAAAATAATAAGATGCTTTTTGTGGCATATTTTTAACTTGAAAGGTTTTAAAGGATCACGTGTGTTTGTGCCATACGGCTGAATTTCTAATTATGTAAGAGTTTCTAATTTCTAATTATAGAATGGCTCTATAGATGCTGTACAAACATGCAAGAAGGCACTGGTTCTGGCTGTCCCGTTTGAGACTTGGAATTGCATTTTATCTTGATCCCCACCCCCTTTCAACACAACTCCCAGCAGCTTTAGAGAAGGTGTGAGCTCTCTGCATTCCCTGCTGTAGCTGGTAATTGTGCTGTTTGGCAGGATGCTTAATGACTGTGTGCTGTTATTGTCTGAATTTGATGCATCCACTTTTTCTTTAAACTAAGACCTGTAGGTATCAAAAGTGTAAAACATTATTTTTCGAGCTTTCATTTTGTAGATGCTCTTCATTTTCTAAGTTAGTCTTTTTAATTTGTTTTTAGGACTTTCAAGTCATTAACCAATAGCAACAGAACTTGTTACAGCTTTGCTCATTTAGTGTGTTCCCAAGCTAAAAAAGCAAATTGCTGCTCCTGTGTTCAGCTGCAGTTCACTGTGCATTAAACTCTGCCTCACCCCCTGTGCTATTCTGAGCTGCTGCAGGCAGGCAAGTGCTGAGTTCAGCCAGGTACACCAGCAAAGCCTTGATGTGCTGGGGATGTTGTCTGTGATGGGATGAAATCACACACCTTGCTGTTCTAACAAATATCAGGAAAAAAGCCTTAAAGAGTTGGGGGGGGAGGTTTCAAGGGAAGAGTTGAGCTGGTGCAGCGCATGGTGTTCAATCTGGCTAACACAAGCAGGGCAAAGGATGTTTTTTGGCAATATGACTTACATTTTTATTACAGGAACTAGCAAAGGCTGGAATATGAATTTTTTGTTAGAATTACTGTTTGTAAACCCCTTCTTGCTCCACTTCCAGCCTAGAGCCCCAGTGGGTGTTACTTAGAGCCACAGCTGGGGAACTTCCTTGTGGCACTGGCTGTGGCTGAACTGTGCTCTTGGATTGCTTCAAGTCCTCCAGCAAATGAATAAAGTGTGGTCACAGACACAGGAAAGCTCCCTCCTAAGGTGGCTGAATGAGTTGATTTGATTCTGGGAGTAGGAGTTTCTTCATTACAGACTCCTTTCCCAGGTATTCTCGAGTACTCCTATGGTGGCTGTAGGTTTCTGTGACTTTTAATATGAGGTTTTGCATTCAGAAGCATTTTGATAAACTTTTTTAGATGTGAATTGGTTTTGTCTGCTGAGTGGTTTTGCTGTGAGCTTTCAGAAAGAGAACTTTAGTTCACCCCATGTGAATATTGAATTACAAGGTGACGTTTATGGTCAAATGCCAGTTATCCTGAGGTCAGGTAATTAGATCAAATGTTATACAGTACTCCACCTGCCTGGCAGTGACTATGCCATATTTATAAGTGAAAGCAAACAAGTGATGAGTCATGTGATAGAAGCTACATATGTGTATTTTGACAGTCTGTTCTATTGTAAATATATTCTATTATTTAATGTTTAAAATGCTTAATTTTGTAGTCAGTTTTTATAAAAGTTGTCATATCTTGAGGTTATTATTCTATGTATGCTTTGAGTGTTCCACTTGAAATTCTGAGTTTGAGAGGGAGAATTAGTTAAATCAAGCTAAACAATGAGTTGTCTTTAAGATGTAATACAATCAAATTTTTTCAGCAAGTCTAGTGTTTTTCTGAAAAGTACAATGAGAGATTGATATGATAATGTTTGTAAAACATCCCTGTCTGACTGAAGAGGTAACACTGGCATAAATACCATTCAAGTTCCCTTTCAATAGATACTGTATCCAGGTAGATGCCTTTTGGGGTAGATAATCATGTACTCTGCATCCTTTTGCTATAGTGTTATGTACTTTAGCTTTTGTAAATTCTGTTTGTACCTCATGGAAAGATTTTAATAGTAAATTAAACTAATAGTATGCTCTGCAGTCTTTAGCCAGGCTTCCCAAAGCAGGTGTGGTTTGGGGGAGGTGGATATTAATGCTCCATGATTTAGTGGGACCCGGTGGATGTGCAGCTGGAAGTGATACACAGTGAGAAATAAGAGACAAGCCTCTAGATTTACTGCAGCAAGGACTATAAACTCCCTGACTGGTTGAGGCTGTAGCATGGAAAAGCTGGCATTTCTTTGCTGTCGCTGTGGGTGTGTTTTAGGGACATGCAGCCCGGCGAGTGGCTGCCAGCAGCTCGAGTGCAAGGGGATTGTGTCATGTTTCCGACAAAAGCTTTGCTGTGCCACCACATGACTGCGGCATCCAGAAATAATCACATAATCTCGCTGCTAGAGGGCCTGCCTTAGACTCGCAGCACAACTCTCTACCTGCAGCCTCACTGATCTTTATTTTTTTAGCTGAAGAGGGAAGGAACTCTCTAAATGCACCAGGCTCCCTATATTGCTTGCCTGGTTTTTTTTGCCAGATACTGTAGGAAGTGAGTTGTATATATTAAAATAATTAAAGTTGTACAAATGCATAATAATTTTTTAAAATGGAGTCTTGCTTTAGAGGGCAGATCTGAAAATTGGAAATAATCCCAGGTTATTGCTTGTGAAAAAAATGTATCTGGGAATAGATGCAGATAATCGAATTTCCATTTTATTCCTAGGGTTATGTTTTTTACTTCTGGTGGCATTTCTGAAAATCTCAGTAATTCTCTTATGCAACCACTAGCAGCAATAATACGCTCTGAAAAAAACACGAGAGACCCAGTCAAGGCTAGGACAGAATTTAATGCTTTAAATAGGGAAATCTATTGAGTAACCAGATCCAGTGAAAGATGCCCCTACCCACAGCAGGGGGGTTGGGCCAGATGTCCTTTTAAGATCCCTTCCAGCCCAGCTTGTTCTATGATTATGTTAAGTGTTAATATGTTCAAACATATGCCTGTTTTGAGACAATTGTTTTACCTTTGCTACTTGTCTTTCCTACTTAGATGGCAAAGGGAGGAATATACTATTTGTAAAATCTGCCAGGTTTTTGTGTGAAGTGGTTTGGGGTTTTTTGTTGGGTAGTTTTTTGTTATTTTTTATGTGTTGTTTTTTTTCTTAAGAGACTGAATGCAATGTTATGTAATTGCAGGAGACATATATGGGTTTGGTTGTGTTTTTTTTAGTGCTGTATTCAGCTTGCCAGCTTGCTTTCCCTGTTGTATGCAACATTTGGGAGGCTGTTGGGAAGGGATGTTTTAGCTTTTATCTGAGTGGGTTTTTCTTGTCAATAGAGATATAAAGAAAGGCAGTTCTCTTGCTTCATGCAACCAAAAAAGCAGAGAGGGATACTGGCTCCACAAAACCTGGCTGTGTAAAAGCTGGAAGTTGTTGTGCAAATCTTGCATGTTCAGTTGAAGGTGTTCCTCCTCATTGCAGAGGAATTGGGCTAGAGGATCTCTGAAGTCCCTTCCCAAACCATTCTAGGATTTTAGTAAAAGCGTGGAAGATCAATTCCCCATTCATTTTGTTGCCTGTAATCTCTTCACTGAACTGATCTCTGAAGCTTTTTTCTTTTTTTCAGATGCTGTTTTTGATAAGGGCAAGTTAGGGATAACTTTTTATGCTACCGAAGTATGCAATAGCTGGTGTGTGGACCTGTTATTTTTATGGTTATTGCTGTCCTCCCCATATTCAGTAATACCAAGAGTCTCAGAGTTCTAGTCTTTTTAGGAGAAAAGATACATACATATGGGTAGCTGTGCAGTAGATTGTTTGTCAGTTCTTTCTTAGAACCTCTTTTCTTTCAGTGTAGAGACCATTACAATGTGTGTATAGAGTTTCAGATGTAGTGGGCTTTAAAATGTGAAATATAGCTCTTCTGTTGCATGAAATGATTGCTGTATACATGAAAAATTATTTCAGCAAAGCTTGCTGGGCTTTTTAAACTTGGGTCACAGGTAATAAAAGTGTCAGATGACAAGAAAAATCTTGTGAACAGGTGTTCACGATTTTTTTATTTGAATGTCTCAGTAACCTTTCTTACGGCTTATTCATGATATTTTTTTTCTGCAAGCATTTGTTATTCGAAGTTATAAAAAATTATGGTAGGAATAGTTTTTAAGCTTGCTGAAGGGTTACTGTATTCATTCCTGACCTAAGTGAGGTTGAAAGGTTCAGATTTAGTGTGTTTCAGCCTTAGTTACGTTAAAAAAAAAGCTGAATTTCCTCCACTGCAGTAGTTTTGGATTTGTAACTTCAGACAAAACTTTGGAATTGACTTATATTCTATCCCTACAGGCTCTGTAAAAGGGGGGAGTGTTATAGTGGCACGGTGTGCAGGGCTAAGAGCTCTCTCAGGGAAGGGTTCAAAAAGCCTCCCACTGGTTCAGAGTAATTTAAAGTTATCACAGAATCTCTTATCCAGGAATCTCCAAGTGCCCTATAAACACTTAGAGCTTCGTTCTCACAATTTTCTTCTGTATTTGCAATAAGGGAGTGCTGTGAGAGTGAAATGTTACCTTAATATTCTACATGTGAGATGGGCATGTTATGGGTCCAGTGCAACAAATATTCATGGTGACGTGAGAGTGTGAGTCAGTGCAGACCACAGTTTTATTAAACTTAATCATCCAGTTGCAGGCAAAAATTAAAGGCTGTAATCCTATTGTTAAAGGCCTAGAACTGCTCCTCAGTCACAGAGGGATTCAGTGCTAATGTTGGTGGCAGATACTCATACAGCAGTCAGCAGCATTGGCAGGCCCAAAGCTCATCGTTTTTCTCATTGTTCACCAGACATGAAAGTTAAAATAGGATTAAGATCAGGGAGATCCACCCCTTATTTAATCCATTTGTTGGCTCGTTCTGTTTTTTCATCTAACTTTGATTATTTTAGTACTATTTTGTACATCTCAGTAATGAAAAAGTTTGTAAAATGACTTTTATGGAGCTTCAGTGTTTAATCACTTGAATACAAGTTCAAAAATGCAAAGAAACACAGAGAAAACAAACTAATTGAATGATGCTACAAATCTCAGCTGCAAGAGAAGAGTTAAGAGGATGCAAGTTCTGCTGTTTCCTTGGGTGGCCTCCTCGTTTCTCCATTGCCTTTTTTTTTTTTTTTCCCTTGTCTGATTTAATCAACATAGTTTTCAGCTTACTGCTTCTTTATATTTGGTTCCTTACCAAAGTGTCACCAGCCTAGCAGTGCTTCAGGTTACAATCTGTATCACATCAGCTGCCTAAAACCAGAACTGGAGTTACTGGTGTTTGCTCGTACCTGCCCAACATGGCTATTTAATAATAGACTTGTAAAAAGCAGTGAACTTGATTTAGACACATTTACTATGTTTTCATGATTTATTTTTTTTCTTCCAAAACTGGGGAAGCTTGATGGAATAACAATTGTATTTCAATGAGAAATCATTAGAGTGAGTTTTCTTGGAGACACAGTTTCAGCAAAGGGGAGGTCATATGTAATAAGTTGAGAACTGTGAAACACAATAGTTTATGAAAACTTTTTTGAAAGGAGTAAAGAGTAAGAAAGCTTCCCATCAAATACTCTTAATTGAAAGCATCTGCTTTTCCTTGGAGGCACATGAACACTTCTAGACAAATGTGGAAGGCAAATACAAATATGAAGACTTATTTGCATATCTCATTTGTTGTGTTGATGCTGTTTTCTGTAGTCTTCACGTTGTGTCGAGAGTTGTATATATGGGAAGATCTGTAAAGCTGACTTCAAGTCTCAGCTTGACTCTTGAAGAGTTCAAGAAAGGACAAAGACATGGCAATGCTGCAGAACATCAAAAATCTTTCTCTGGGGATCCACTGGAGGTTCCATGTTTTCTTAGGTAGCCAGGATTGTTTTCACTTTACAAAGAGGTAAAAGTTACTCGTGAAGCTTGAATTTATCCAATTACTTACATAGCACATATTTTTGTTACCTTTTCTGGTAAATAATTGAGGAAGTTTGTATATAAAATTGTAAAGATAAATTGTGAATTGATTGGTTCCATGCTTCCACTTTGCCTGGGTAGTGACACCTCTAGATGACTCTGAAAGTAAGTTTTATAACATGACAGGAAAGGAACTTGAAAAAATTAGCAAAACCCAATTTGGATTATAACCTTTTTTCAGATTTGGATTTTGGCTCCTTTTCTAATCTGAAACCTTATTTTCTAAATGTGTATGCAGACTTCTCTTACCATTTTGCCCAAAATATTTTCTCCTTCCTAAGTCCTACTGTATAATGACACAGAACAAGACCAAATTTCTTCTGTTTTCACCTACAGTGAGGAAAATGGGATTCTTCAGTTCTGCAGTTCAGTGGCAATTCTCAGTTCTGCTGGTGTTTGTGCTAAAAGTGCAAATTTCTTAGAATATTTGTTGTCTTGAAGGTTCATTTCAATTCAAATATGTGATCATGAGAAAAGATTATTATGCATTAAATTACCACACTTTAACTGTGGAAGCCTGCCTCTTACCTCATTTTCCTGAGTCATGGTTTTTATTTTGTGCTTTGAAGCGTATAACAAATGCTACTGCAAAGCTCTTGGTATGATTGCTAATAAGCTGTGTAAGTGCTGCTCAGCTCCAGGGGTAAAATAACCAAGGTGTTGGGTTCACAGTGGTGCTTTCTGCTGGTTCATGTAAGGGGTGGCAGTCCAGCTGTGACTGCTCCCAGGGCTCCACTGACTAGGCTCAGAAGGCATAATTTCTCAGTAAAGGCACTTGTAGATTTGTCCCCGCTTATACATGATTTGTGTGGTGTGTGCCTTTGGCTTATCTCAGAGTTGGTATGATGGTCCTTTGAGTCATGAAGTTTCTCTTAAATAGAGATAAAAAAGACTTAATGGGTTCTATACTTTGTGTGCTGCAGTCATTTGTCTTGATTTCTTGGGTTTTTATTGAGTTTTGAGTCTGCAAGTAAAAACCTGTCTTAACTGTCAGTGTGTATTTAAAGACATTTCTATTTACATTGTCTCTGATATAAACAATATGCAGTAGCATCCTTTCAGTTTCCTCTTAGCACAGCCTGTTGATAAAGACTGGGTTGTTAAAACAGACACTTATTTTTCTTAATTTTCTTTTTTTTTCTCTTTTCTGGAGAGAGACAATCACTACTGTCCCCCCCGCCCTCCACCCCTTCTCTCTATTTCAGTATGAACATATTTAGAGAGTATTTGTGACAAACTTCTGGAGGAAACCTTGAGGCTCAAGGGTGGTCATTGATAATCCTGAGCATGCCAGGGAGGCTTCTTGGCTGTCATTAGTCACTGAAAGATGCATCTTCCTCAGCATGCACCATCCTGCACCTTCCTCCCATCCCCTATGGTGCTGTCTCTGTTTCAGTTTGAAGTGTCCCTTCTGGTAGGTCCTGTGTGTTACCAGGCAGGCTCAATGCAAACACCTAACTGAGGCTAATCTGTTTAGCTCATTATGATAGATTTGGGACAAAGCACAGAAAGAAGTGACATGATGCCTATGTGGGAGTACTGCGGTGAGGGGGGAAGAGATTCATGTTTCTTTCCATAGTACAAGAAGTAAGGGGCGCTGTATGGAAAAGGGTCAGAAGAAACAAAAGTTTCACTGTTTTTCTCCAGCACACGACTGACCAGTGGAGCACCTTGCCCCAGGATGCTGCAGATGCCCAGAGTTTGCAGTCTTTTCAGGAAGCAACTGGACGAGTGGAGTAAGTGAAGTCCTAGACACCCTTCTAGTTCATAAGGTTGATTAGCTACAGGTAATGCCGGATTCCAGCTGTCCTCTAGGCTTTGGGTGTCTGTGACCCACACCTGGAAATGAGACCCCAGAATAGACAGCCACTTCAGCCCTTATGGGACTTACGTGTTCCCTGTTGGATCAAACTTGTCTGTCACACTTGGAATGAAAACACACTTGGGTTCTTATTTACAATGCTTTAAATTTTGTCAGCTCACAGGTTTGAGTGAACTAGTAAAGAAGATGCTGAAGTTGTTTGCAGAGTTCTTACTGGAGTCATTCTCAGGTGATAGTTGCAGCTAATGCTACACATCATGGGCAGATAAGAATAGTGAAGAGAGAGCCTGTTGGCAGTGAATGTTTTCTCCCTTTGCTGTGTGAGCTGAATTACAAGGTTGATGGGTGTGCTCGGATATTGTGTTTTAGATGCCTCTGAAAAACGGAGGCTGATTCGTTGGCAGTTTTATCTCAATACCAAAAGGAACAACTTTGGAGTTAAGGAATAACCTTCAAGTTTGCTATTATAACACTAATGTGTGTTACAGTAGTAACATATAGCACTACTATAGATAGCATTACTTTTTAAATTTGCAAAATGTTGGATGCTTTTTGATTACAAGAGCAACTTGTACTGTCTTTTTGCGTTCTTTAACTTGCTTGTCATCGATGAACCTGTGAGCTTGACATCAAGCATGAGCTAAATGCAGGGGAATGTAATACTAATTTTTTTGTTTCTTTGTGTTCTGGAGCAGTTTGGGTAAAAGTGGAGGTGACAGCTCTAGGTTGTCTTTTTTCGTATGTTCTCTTTCTCTGTTGAATGTTGAAGGAATAATATGCCTGTAGCCACTTGACATGGAAGTTGAATCCAAATAATTACTTGCTGCTCTGCAACAAATTGTTGTGAAGACTTCACCTACAAGCAGAAGCCAACTTCTGAAAACAAAACATCTTCTTAGGTCTGGAAATGTCCTTACACTTTGTGTTTATGTGTCATACAGAAAAAAGTGGTGTTTCTGAAAAACGGATGAGTAACAGCAAGACTGAACACCTGAGCAAGCAGGCAAGGACTTCAACCAGTATTACAGAAAGGCAAGGGGGGATAATCAGCATGGAGCTGATGCCCTGCACAGGCCTGCTGAGCCAGTCTGTTTCCTTCCTTGTGTTTGTTGGGGTTCTTCCTTCTGGCTTTTTTTTTAAATGCTTACGGTGAAGTTCAAATCTCAAAGTAAGAAATGGTTTTTCAAAATGATTTGGGAGCACTGCAGCGTAACCAGATCATGATGAAGCCTTCTTAGAACTGCAGTAATATAAATATTGTATTAAGGTTGGTTATTAAACTGTAAAAAGGGACAGAGCAGCTTTTTTGAAAACTGTAATTACTTAGGTTATTGCCAAGCTGAAATGAAGTTAGTTGTTTTGCCAATAACCAAAAGATGGAATATGAGGAGCAGTGGCATAAAACCTGTGAATGCCCAGTGTTTTGCTATTAAAATTTGTTGTCCTGTCCATCTTAAATGTGTTTTATTGCCAGTGACTCACAGTCACTCTCTCAAGATGCCACTGAAAAATTAGATGTTGCAAAATAATTGCTTTGTATATGTGGGATAAATAGAATAAGCAAAGAGTTAAGGAAAAGTTTTATTTCAACTTTGTAAGACACATTCTGTTTTTTATTATCAGTTCATTATCAGAAATCAGTTCAATCTGTCAGTTTGATGCTTTATGTGAACTTTTCCAATGGCAACCAGCAACAATTTTTTCCCGTTGTATATAAATCATTAAATCTGTCAAAGTCTGCCTTCAGCCTGGCTGTTCATCCATATGCTGCAGAACGCTGAAAGAACGGGAATGCAGCTATTTCTTAGACAGAACTATTTTACTGTGCTCTGGAATGCTAGATGTGGAAGCTAATTAGCATTTTTTTGAAATTTCTTTGTAGTTTATTACTCAGTGCAAACTTTCACCTGGGTATATGCAAACAAGTTCATATTTATCTTGGTAGGGTGGTATGATGTCTGAATGGCAACAGCTCACAATAAAAACCAGGATGGATTCATTTTCTCTCATCTTCTAAAACAGTTTCTCTAAGCAATTTAACCTTTTCTGTGTGAAGCAGTCACTGGGGAACCTTATGTATAATTCTGCATTATAATAGGTTCTTACACATAAACCAACTTGAAACATTTTTTTTTTCCCCCAGTATGCTGCAGAGGTTCAGTAGTTTGTTTTTAAACTGAGCCAAAATAACCATAACAGCCCTTTGTATGTTTAGAAACAGATGTCAAGATTCCCTGAAATGTCTAGCTGCCCTAATACTCGTATTTGAACTTCTGCTGGTGCAGATGTGAACTGTGGTGGATTAGCAGGTCATCTGGTTCTCTAAAATTATTTTGTAACTATCGTATTAGAAATTTTTATGTTAAAATAATACAGCTTTTTATGGCCATGTACATTTTAGTGAGAATCTAGGATGTTGACTTTAAGGAAAAAAATTTTGGACCATCAGAAGAATAAACCTGAATGTGGGTGAAAACTATATTTTTTGTTAGAGAGCTCACACATATTGTTTCTTCTCAATCCTCTGAATTTGCTGCACTGTAACATTTGCCATCGTGTCCAGGAGACTTGGTGATTTTAAGGCATCAGGAAAAGGAAATCCATCAGTGTATACACCTTAATGAATGAATCCTACAATGTGCCACCACTAAAGCTATTTGCACTTAATACAAGTAATGAAATTCCACTGTCTAGATTGTTTTTTCTCCTCAGAATGGGAAGTGTCCTTTTCACTTTTCTGTCTTTCTTATAATCAAAACAACATATGTTGTAATTGCTGGTTTCTTGATGAATTCACAGTAATAATTATGAACTGTTGTTTTTTTTGCTTGATGCAAGAACATGGATGTTGTCTTGAATGAGATATCACCGATATACAAGTAAGGATTAGGTTTTATGCAATGTGTTTAGTATATTCAGTGAAGCTCTGTATTATAGGCAGAATAGGGTTATAATACAAGATTTTTGCATCAGTCATCAGGAAAAAACCTGACAGTTCTTTGTCCCAGTAGTAGATGTAGGTTCCAGGAGACCCTTTTTTCTCTTCCCTGCCACTTCCTGTTTTTGTCACTGTCCAGTGTTTTAATCTTGATTGGTTTGATCTCAGTTCATGGGCCTCTTTCTTATACTTGGTGCAAAGCTTATGGCAGTGGCCAACAAAAGCAGCACATGTATCTCCCCTAGCAAGCAACCACTAATTTTTCTTGAAATTAGCTTTGGTTCTTTACATTTTATCTGCTTTTCTGAGTGAGTGTTTTTTTGTTCGTTTGCTTGGTTTTTTTGTTAAGCCCAGGCTCCTAATTCATGTGTAATTTTGGAGCCACCAGCTATTGATGTTGATGTCAACTTTTCCATTTCAGTCTGATAATATTTTTCTGAGGAGAAATAACATGTCAGCAGAGGGCTGTCTCAGCAGCCTGATCCTAGGGGAGAAATGGGAAAATTAAGTAAAAAGAGCTTCCATGAATGAACACATCTTGTACTTCAGAAGTATTTTGGCATAGTTAAGCCATCTGTTGCACAGAACTGAAAAATTTTGAAGGCAATGTCTGCCTGTGTTGGTTCCAGGCAACACTTTGCCCTTGCAGAATTAGTCTTTTTATTTTGTAGTCATGGTGTGGCGTGGGGATGGGCAGCCTTTGTCTTGCAGAGGTGTAGTGTCTTAGGGTATGACTTCTCAAAACTAGAGCAGATTCTTAATGCCCAGCTCTCAGGGGAACATGTTGTGATTTGCCTGTACTAAACTTTGTTTTTCCTCTGGACTACTTGGCATTTTGCTTTCTCCTCTCTTCCTGGGGTGCTGTGGCTGCTTATGCCTAAGTGAAATTTTTCTTGGCATGAGCTGACAGACAAACCTAAGAAATAGTCTGAAAAAACTCCTACATTTGACTCTCTTCCCAGTTAGCAATTGCACTGATTTTATGAATGGGGAAAAAACTCCTCAGAGCATAGTTATTCCAGTCTAGGTGGAGTTTCTGCCTAGGCTGGCTATGGGGCTAGAAACCTCTGAATGGACTCAGTAAGTCGTGTGGGAATATGACTCAATGAACTACCAGCTTAGGAGACCCAAAGAGATTTAATTTCTCACTACCCAGAATGTATATTCATATGTCTTCAAAGTATATAAAAGAATATTACTGATAATTATTGATAGAGAATTAGTGATAGTCTGTGATTGAGAACTAAGAGCTATGTAGGGCATTGAATCCAGACTTCCTTTTGGTTTAAGGGGAACGGGCACCCCATGTTCTTTAAATAACTCAAGTATAGATACTAAAATTTTAACAATACACTGTCCACTATTCTGTCAGTAATGCTGTGACGTGTATAATATTTCTCTCTCCCAATGAACATGTTATTTATCAGTTCCTGTATAATGTCACATGTATTTAATGGAAGGCCACTTTTTTGAGTATGTAATGTTTTGATTAGATTTTATTTTGTGGGATTGTACAAGCTGCTGTCTCTGCTTAGGGCTGTGTCTCCCTTGAGAGTCAACTCATGCCTCAGTTGCTTGTTTGTTTTGAGCCTTTCTAGTAATTTTGAAATAACTGGATTTAATGGTACAAAGCTTGATAAAACCATATGTAGTGACATGTGATGGAAAATGAAGAGAACTGTACTAGATTTTGGGTTGTTTGGGGTTTCTTAAATTGCAAATTGTTGTGTTTCATCCAGCAAAAACACTGCCAGGGCCTTAGACCAGCTCATGTCGCTGATGCCTTACCATGATACCAGACTTGTCTGCCTTTGCTGAAGTGCATCCTGGTATGAGAAATGATTTGAACTAAGTGTGTGTGCTTGCTGTAGGGTTTCCAGTCCCCAGCTGTGGGCTGGCAAGGAGAGGGTTATATTCAATATGTACATACCTTATGCACAAATGCAGTTCTCATAAGCAGATACAGAATATCATGTTTTGTTACGGTTTTGTTGCTAGACATCCTAGAAACAAAACAGCCTTGGGGATAATAGCAGGTTTTTGGGTGAATATTCTAAACTTGGCTGGGTGGCTGTGAATACAGAACATTAGCTTTGAGTAAAATTCTAGGTTTTGGCCTGATTTTGAAAACAGACACAGAGAAAATACATGTTTGAAATTAGTTCTGGTGTGAAGTGCCTTAAGTGCCTTAAGTTTGTCTCACTCCCTCTGACAGAAATCTGATGCTCTGGGTCCCATCCTCAGTCGGCATGTTGCTTTTCATGCACTGTTGCTGTCATAAGCGGGACTGCTTAAATGACTTACCCCAAACAGAAAAGGAGTATTCCTGTGTATTTTACATCACCGAATCCTTTACAGCACTAAAGCCAAGACTCTTTGCTGAAGAGCAGCATGCTTTATTGGCAGGGTGAGGAAGGTTGGAAAACGAAGAGGGATGCTGGAGAAAGACTTGGAGGTACAGTGCAGGCAGATGCACTTCCTACACATGGGGAGAGGTGGTTCAGGGAGCAAGGTGAGCCAGTCTGCCAAAAGAAATGTGTGTGTGCTGCAGCTGCACATAGTCCAGTTTTATCTGGCTTCTGGCAGCCTGAGAGACTTCAGGGTGTTCCAGTGAATGAGTGAAAAGCTTGCTTTGTCTAATTTCAGCTCGTTTGCTCTTACTTATGTTGCTGTTAAGCAGAATGTTTTCATGATAACGATATTTTTACTCCTGTGGTTTTTTTGGAAGTTGACATGATTGAGTGGCTTAGTTAAGGGTAACGTCAGTTCCCAAAGTGCATTCTCCTCTATTGAGTGGTGCTTGTGGTGAGGTACACTAAAGCAAGGCTTTATTGTGGCATCATCCTTTGCAAGTCAGAGTAAATTCCTCAGCTCACGGAGTGAAATGTATGAGAATCATCTTGTCTTCTACAATTCATTGCTGAAGTGTGTAACTCTGCTCTGCTGAAGAGTTTTCCCATCTGTTGCAGAGGACAATATGTGGAGAGGAATTGTGAATCAGTCTTGGCCTGAGCAGAATGAAGAATAAAGGAACTTTTCTCTTTGATTTCTAATTTTTTTTTTTCAATTTTTTTTTTACCTACAATATATCTTACTCTGTGCTGCACATGTTTTTATGTGACAGTGTATCCAGAGAGAAATTAAGTGTATAGGGGAAAGTTCTCCCATTTGTTCCCTTTTGAGAATCACAAGGCTTTGCTGGGCTGCCTGGAATACTGGGCTGAGTGCAGGTCGCATGGGGCAGGAGCACAGAACCACATATGTACTGCAGGAGAGAAACAAATGGCACCCTGGTGATGGTGAGGTGGCAGAACACAGCCCCATTAGGCTCCTTTGCAGAAACTTGGGGTGTATAAGACAGGTTCTCCATGTGCCCATTCGCTCTTCACAAGTGCTAACAACTTTGTGGTAAGAAACATATATAATAATTAGTAAGTCTAGCAGTCTCCTGGTTTGTTTTGCATAATGAAATTATTTCTTGGGACATAAAGATGTTTGTAATAGCTCTTCTGGTAATTTGGCAGGCTTCACTTCATAAGTAATTTAGGTTTTCCTTCATGGAATAAAATAACTTGCATAGCTTTCTTTAAATTTTCCTTTACTAATAAAATTTTACATGTACAAAGGCTGTTAATGTAATTTTCATAATTCGAGTTGCCTCATTTACAGAATCACAGAATAGTTAGGGCTGGAAGGGACCTGTGGAGATCATCCAGTCCAACCCACCTACCAAGGCAGGGTCACCAAGAGCAGGTGACACAAGAATGCATCCAAGTGGATTTGGAATGCCCATGACCTCCTTGGGCAGCCTGTTCAGTGCTCTGCCACCCTCAGAGTAACGTTTTTCCTCATATTGAGGTGGAGTTTCTTGCAGTTTATAGCCATTACTCATCTTCTGTCACTGGGCCCCAATGAAAAGAGTCTGGCATTCTAGGATTTATTTTGTTAGAAGGCTTTGTCATAGCTTTAGAATTTGGCTTTATGATTTGATGCTCAGAAGTTACCAGTAAGGACAAAGGCTGGTTTTACTATGGAACTTGAAGATGCATTTCGAACAGGAAAAGTTTTTGTTAGGCTTATAAGTCCATATCTTAAATCTTTGTTTCCCATATCTGCCTTCTTCTCAACACTAGTACTGAGTTTAGCTTCTGTCTTAGCCCGAGTGCTTCTGTTTGTGCTTTTTTTGTATCCTGTACTTCAGATTTTTTCGCCTTCCTCATTGCAGCACTTAAGCATTCAGCAAGGTGTTAAACAGTGACCACTGCATTTCACATGTGAATTTTCTATAATTAAGATGCAGAGCTACCTGTCTCAAACTGGTCTTTTTGAAACAATCTGCATTCACAGGTCCACCTGGGATTTTTTTGCCATAATCTTTTGACAGATTATATTGCTGAATATGGAATAAATATATAAATGCATATCCCCAGAATGAGTCATCGTGTTGTACTCAGTCAGTAATTTTGCCATCTTACTGGAGTTACACACACCTGCCCTCCTGTAGGTAATGCCCTTTCTTTGTCTTAGGTTGTACTGGGACATGACTAAGTCCTTAGGCTGTGGTTGGTACTCACATGAACAATCAAGCAGTAGCTGCTTGGAGTGTAGAAGTATAATGCCAGCTTGATTTGCATTTCTCTTTTCAGACTGTTTCAAAACCGTACTTTTGTTTTGCTGAATATAATTAATCTTTGATGCCCATTTGAAATACATGCATATCCCCAGACTTTATCACTTCCAAGTTACAGTCTTTTGCCTATCATCTGCAATTGATAAATTCTGGACTTCCTTTTTCTCTCAAATAAACAAAAAAGTAAATGAGTAAAATTGTTTCTCAACACATACTCTAATTATGGATATTAGTCATGATTTTGAATGGTGTTTATATTCACAGAGCAGTTTTGGAATGCGGTGGCATCATCTCTGAAGTTAATGTGTCTTCCTGAACAGAGCCATTAATTGGATGTATTCAATTTTAACCTAACTTATAATGATTTTCTGTATATATCATTGATAATTACAAAAAATATAAAAATTATATCAAGGAAAATAAATAGCAGGTACCAAAAAATCTGAGTTGCAGTATATTGGTATGTATATTTTCAGTTTTAAAAAGTCCCTATCAGTCTTCAGAACATTTTCGTTGGAAGGAAGTGCTGTATTTCACCTATAGCTTGGTAAGGAAAAGCAATGTAGCTTTCGAAGTTGTAAAATATTCAGTACACAAGGAAAAGGTTGTCTGACTAGATAAGGTAACTACTTGGAGGAATAAATGAAAACATTTTACTGTAAGACTTTTCAATTAATTGCTTTGACTGTGTTTGCAAGTTGCAACAAAAGTGTAAAATATGGGTCTCCTTTAAGTACTTTTCCACAGTTGCTTGGGTCATGTATATTAAAAAGCAGGGAGTTTATGTTTTAATAATGCATTGAGATTTTTTTAGATCATCATTGGTAGTCTCTGAAGCTCTGCAGGCATTTTGTCTGCAGGCTTGCCTGTGTCATACACACTGGGTTTTGAAAATTAAAGCAGAACTGTGGCTCAGGTGTGGTGTAAGTGCTGCTGGAGGGAGCAAAACTGGAAAGGCTACAGGTGCTGGAGCTAAATTCAGTTCAAGGCAGTTTGTCTCCAAGCAGTAAGGGCAAAAAAAGAGATTTTTATTTCAGAAGGTTCGAACTGATGTCTCTTGCCTTCAAAAGGAAGTTGTACCATTATGCTCCTGGCAAATCTAGAGGGGTGTGGAGGTCTCATCTTTGAACTTTTGAATAGAACAACAAAGTCCTGATTGGGCTGGGGAGAGACTTGTCTGGTTTAGTCAAGACTGCAACGGGAAACTGCTTCCAAGTTCTGACCTCCACTTGCATTTGTTACACAAAACAGAAAGGGTAGAGCAGGGAGAAACTGAGGGATTTATTGAGAGGAAAACTGCCAGTGGTTATTCTTGCCTGTTTTGAAGCAAATTCCCGTGTTTTAGGCAAGTGATGTGATCATGTGACTGTAGGTTAGACAGTAGTACAAGTAAGGCTGTACAAGCCTGTATAAGTTAGGCTGCAACTGTTGTCACCTGTTTTCAGAGCAGTCTTCAAATTAATGGGAATAATTAAGAATTTATATTTCAAATATGTTAGGAAACTTTTGTCACTTTGATTTTATGTTGATTATTCAGAGAAAAATATTTTCTGTTTTGCAATTGAAAAGCAATTAATAGCTTTGGTCCAAGATTCATGTATGCTGAACCTTTTGTCAAATGAAGTATTCACAGTGAAACCATCTGAATGTTTGAACCTGTTATGTGATTGAAATATAAGCTAGAGCTACTCCAGCAGCTGTTCTTCCTTAAGGCTTTAGAAGCACTGGAATTTTTGCCCCATTCCATGTGAGAAATCACAAGTCTTCCCCTGCTTTTGGTGTGGTCCCTGGTTAGTGTTCATTTCTGGATCCTGACTGGGGTGGAGAGCCTGTGTTGAGCAGGGGTGGTAGAGAAGATAGTTCAGCTGAGCTAGAAAGTAAAGGTTACTACTGTCTGCTGGTGAAGGCCTGCAGTAGGTGTTCACACTGAAATTGAATTATACTTGTATGAGTTAATATTTTTGCATTACTTAAGCATGCTTCATTTTTCAAACAACACCTTTCTTTCTAGTGTTGTGTTGCTTTTCTATACCATTATCAAGCGTAACAAAGGAAAACTAATTTGAATCATATTCTTGGCAAAGCATTGTAAATATTACAGTAAGTGTTGCTGGTAATGCATTTCCTTGCTTTTAACAGCAGCTCTGCAATTAATGCCTTTGCCTCTTTTTGTCTTTCAGCATACTATAGAAATACTTGGCAACCAGAAGTTTTCAGAATGCATTTGGGTAGAGCCTGAACATGTAATGTGAGAGTGCTGATCAATAAAGTGTAATAGGCAATACGGTGTATGTGTAATAGCTTTTCTCAAAGCTGTCATTGGAAATATGGGAAAAGTGTCCATTCATTAAATAGGTAGTGGCATAATTATATTGTTTATTTATATTTACCTAAACAGGCAGTAAACAGGTCTGAGAAACTTGATCTTGCCAGAAGAAACAGTATGTGACTTTTAAATCCTTGTATGAATCACTAATATGCAATGACTAGAGGGCCTGGGGGTGTTTTGTGTTCTGTTGGGGTTTTTTGTCTCATTTTTCCTCTCAATAAATAAATAGAACTGTTCGTCTTAGGCAAATGTAAACCAGAAAAGTATTCATGGCTGTATTTAACTTCTGCCTAGTTTTTGTGCATTCTGTGACTGTGATTTAAAATGAACAGGCTGGGGGTGGGGAATAGCTGAAGTCTGATAGAGTTTATCCAGCATGCATGCTGATGAGGAGAAATGGTCAAACTCAAACTGTATGCTGAGCTAGCACAGAAAACAGGAATAGCTGTACAAACCCATTTGTCTCCCAGGAGAGGTTTTCTCTGTGACCAGGAGACCAAGGACAGACCTTGAGGATATTGTCTGAAAAGACCTGGAAATGCCTAATTGAGCAAAAAATATTTGATTCAGCAGATGGTGGGAGCAGGGATGCATGGGAGCCTTTTACCATGCACTGTCATCTACTCAGTTTCTGTCATCCAGCAAATATATGCTTTTCCTGTACTGGAATATGTTTTATTGTTGGACTGTGTCAAAAGTTTTAAACATGGTTTAAAGTCCTCTGTGGTTCTGCTGTTGGTCTGTCTGATGCCTTTCCGCTTCCTCTCTTCTTGCTCATGTTTTGGTCATTTTCAAAGGCACTATTCATGTTCAAGTGCTCTTGGAAAAAGGATACTAATCACAGTATCAAGTCATTAAAAGCAATAAAGTTCCTTAAAGTTCCCTAAAATTTCAGGTAAGTCTCTACCTAAAAGGAAGTGGTGGCTTTGTGCAAAGAGAGATGATGTTAAATGCCTGAAATCAAGGACTGTCTGGAGTGTGTTCCTTATTAGACGTGAATGAATCGCCACAGATGGGTGCTGTGGTAAGCATGGGACAAAGATCCACTGAAGCTTGCTGTTATCTGGAAAACAGAGTGGGAAACAGTTTGACTGATGACAGCACTTGGAAAGCTACTTGTTTATGTGATTTAGCTGAAATAGTGGAAATAAGATCAAAAGGTTCTTATGCAAACGTGCATTTGAAGTTTTTGTCAGAAGGCAGAAGCTGGGAAAAGTTTGTGTGCTGAGGGCTGTAGGAGCAGTTTCTTTCATCACTGGGTTTGAACAGATGTGTTTCAGAACAAAGTTTCGATGAAATCCTTTTGTTGTAATGATTGATTGTTCTACTGATATGAAGCCAAGGTAGTTAAATCCTGAACATCTGGCAAGGTGTTCAGCCTGAGCTTATTGAAAGCCTTCTACAAGGCAGATAAGGTTATGTATAAACAACTTTGCACAGATGAGTGTGCTTTTATTAAAATATGAAATGGGACACCTCAGACTTCCTGTAAGTTTGCTGAGGCAAGAAAAAAAAAGATGCACTGTGACTATGAGAAAACCTTAGGAATGTGCTATGCCTGTTGGTACCTGAGAAAGACTATGGAGCAACTCTTGTGCAGTCAGCAGGCTTGAACTCGCTGGGTCGGGTTTCTCACTTGTTTGAGCTTTGTCTGTGCCCTGATTAACTAAGATGTTTATTTTATGATCCTGAAGTAGAATGCTGTATATGGCAGATTGTTCAAAATGGGTTGGTGCTGAACAGCAAGGCAAAATCGGTGTTTTACAAGGTCTCCTAAGCATGAGCAAAATACTGGAACTGTAGGCCTAGGAGGGAAAAAGGACTTTAGGAATGTGCATACTAAAAGATGACCGAATGAAAAAGAGTCTTCAAAACAGTCCTTTAACTACATAAAGTGTTTATTTGAGGTTTGTTGGGGATTTTATTTTCTTGGGGTTTGTTGAGTTGTTTTAGAATAAAAGTCTGATTCTGAAAGGAAAAAAGGTTATAGCATAGTAACAACTAGACAGAAATTAACATGGAAGACATGTCCAAGAAGGTCATTGTTTGCCCAAATGCTTAGGAGTTGTAAGTATTTAGACACATGTATTAAACATGGTATAACGTAACTAGAGTGGGTTAAAAGTCCTCTAATACAGAGTTGTGAAGACATGTAGTGTAGCAAGATGGTTTGCATTGCTGGAGGAAAAATAGCTGGGTGCCAATTGCAAATGCCACACAATTCCTCTGTGCAAGGGAGGGGCTGTAGATCTGGAATTGAACATAATCAATCAACAAGCCAGGGAGCTAAATTGGCTATTTTCCTCTTGATAGGTAACAAATCACTAAAAGCACTGCAGAATCTTATTTTGTTTGGAGAGATGCTTAGTGTAATGTTCAAATACAAAAATCTAGACAAATCTGAAGCAAACTGCATAAAAGCTTTTAAAAAAACCATTTAAAGAGTGATTTGTACATTTCAATATGTATCCTGACAAGCTGAATTTGCTGTTTCTGAGTAAATATTTGTTCTTTAAACTTGATGCTCTTGCAGCATCTGAGAATGAAATGTGATTATCTTAAGGTC
The DNA here is from genome assembly GCA_035221455.1 of Xenops minutus. Lineage (NCBI taxonomy): Eukaryota > Metazoa > Chordata > Aves > Passeriformes > Furnariidae > Xenops > Xenops minutus. Next base: position 65,600,275 of record JAWWEE010000122.1, read on the forward strand.
AGACTCTGAGATATTAGCTGCCTGGAGGAGGCTTTTGGTAGGTGTTTAAGTTCAGTGGGGTGGGTTGACCTTGGCTGGCTCTCAGGTGCCCACCTGGCCACTCTCTCTTCACAACAGGGTAGGGGAAGAAATAGGATGAAAAAGCTTGTGGGTCAGGATAAAGACAGGGAAATCAATCACCAGTTGCCATCACAAGCAAAACAGACGCAATTCGGGGAAGGTTAATTTCTTGCTAATTAAAAATAGCCTGCCACAGACCGGACAAGGAGGCAGCCTTGCAGGTTACCTACTCTTCACATGGAAAAAGTGGCTGCTCCATCACTTCCCTACAGCAAAACCCCTTTCTCTCCTGCAGTCTGTCTTCTTTCCTGGAAATTGAAGCTGTGGTTCAGCTGCAGGGCACTCCTATCCCACAGAGTAGATGTCCAAAAGCTTCACTAATATGTATTCAGCATATGCTTATGTGCTTCCCCCAGAAAATATGGATTTGAGCACATGCTTTTCTAGATTAGTATTATGAACACTCAAAAATAGAAACTCTGTACGCTGACTTAATCTATCATGAGTGAAAACTGACTGCATGACAGTCTCAAATATTTGGTATTTTAGTTCAGCATAACCATTATCAGATTTTCCTTTTTGGGGTGTTGGAATTACACCCAGTGTAAGGGAAATTGGAAAAACTCATCTGCCTGATTTTTGCTGTCCAATAAATTCATTATCTCAGTTTTTTTGGTGGGATTTTTTTTCTTTTGTTTTTGCTTAAGGTGCTGCTACCATTTTACTGTGTTAACAAGCTGTTCACCTGCCTTTCTTGCCTGTGTAATGATATTCTGTAGATAAACACAGAGCAGCTGGCAAAGCTTTAAGCAGGCTGTAGCTTTTTTCAGTGCTCGTTTTTTTACATATCCTCATGATCAATTACCAATTGTCGTCTTTGTCTCTGAGTCTTTTTTTATGCATGTGCAACACCAGTTTAAGACTTCATTACATTGTACAAAATATGACTGTTGAGGGAATTTTTCTCCTTTGTTTTTCTCTAACAGTACTTCAGATAGTAGATAAAAGGAAAAAAATCCCAAACTAAATAAAACCCCCAAACCAAACAATCCTCTCCAAAACAACTGTGTACTTGGAGTAGCAGAGTTCCTTTTTCATTTGGTGTGAAGAAATATTTTTGCTCCTAAAGATTCTGGCATTTAACTGCCAGAAGTTTTGACTCACCTGCCTGTTAGAGAATGATTGTTTCTTCTTGCTATTTATTAACATTTGGAAATCAATGAAAAATTCAAAGGGCCTGTCTAGAGGAAGGATGTGAATACACTTGCTTACATCTGCGGTGAAAAATGAGCCGATGTAACAACTTACTGGTATCCCTTTCTGAAGAAATACCATAAGTTTTTGGAATGTGCCAGTTAAACCTACTATTGCTGTGCCTGGTGCAGAGAGTTTTCAAATTGGCTAAGTTTCTGTTGCTTTGTGTTACTGGCAAAACTTTGGACTTTGTGCCTAAATCCTATCAGTTTTGAAGAAAAACTTGTTTCTTCTGATGTTGTTATATGTCTTAGTTAAATTTAATTATCTCAAAACTACTTACCTGTAATATCATTTGTATGCTTTAAAAATACTGAGTTGCCTCAGCAGCAGCTTTACTTAAGTTGCTTAGGACCTAATTCTGCCTTGTGTGCAGAGCACGTTCTCACCTTGGGCAATGAGTTGTTTTCCAAAACAGAAGCAGCATTTTCTCTACACTGCAGAGTAGAAGCAAGTTCCTAACCTATAGCTTTTCCAAATTCCCATCCTAAGGGGAATGTGCTTTCACTTGGGAGGTCCCTTTTCTGATTTCTGTGCTGTGCAGTAATTGTTATATTTGGGACTGTCTGATAACAGCAGCACTTACTTTGGGGAATGGAAGTTGTGAGATTGATCCTGTGCTTCTTTCCTTTCCCTGAAAATATTGTAGGCAACAGATTTAGACTGAGAACAACTGGGCCCTCAGGAATAGAGAAACTTACACTGCTGTTACAACCCACCTCTAAGGCAGGATAACTGAGGTTCCTGTTAACAAAACCCTTGGGGTGAATTATAGTAAAATGACACAATGACTGGCATGTGTATGAGGTGGATTTATTTTAAAACAATTTAATTAAAGTGGAAAGGAGGTACCCGGGCATTTTGGTTCTTTTATATAAGTATGAAAGTGTCATGAAGAGAATATTTAAGAAAAAGGAAGAGAAGGAAAGGATAGGAGTAGATAGTGGAGAGGAAAGGTATCCCCACCCGTGGATCCAGTGACAAGACTTGGTTGTTGCTGTTTTGTTGTAGGGATGGTCACAGTCTTGATCTGCTGGGGTGGGGGCCTGCAAAATAAAAAGTTCTTTGTGTTATATACATTAAAAGTTGGCATGAGAATGCCTGCTTCCCTCCCCAGGGCGGAGATTCGTTGTGTCTCCTGCAGCACCATGAGGCATGCACATATTTCTGATGGAGGGTTCCAGAAAAGTCAGGAGGTGCTTTGGGGTCCCTGGTGGTCTTGCCCACTCCTTGACCCCACTTCTGTGCCTGCAGTGTATTTTGTGTGGTCACCATGGGCCTGGACAGGAAAACTGGCTTCAGAAAGGTGCTTCCCTACCCGTGTACAGCCCCCATTTCCAGGCACATCTTGTTGACTGGCCCACTTGAGCAGCCATCAGTGTTTGAGGCATAGCAATGCTTAACTCCTCACTGTCCAGGCTTCTGAAACCACCTCTCCCTTACTAAAGGGGGGGTAAAGGAAACTGTGTAGATGGAAGATAGTTCCATTGATGTGCATGCAATGGCCTTTCTCTAGAACTTCTCACTTCAGCTGCTAGAGCTTTAGCAGAATAGAAATAGTTGAGCAGCATGTTAATGTTTAACCTTCCTGAATAGGGAATGGTTGTGTCCTGTGGGGGCCCTACAGCAGCTAAAAGTACCCAATACAGACTGTCACCAAATATTATCCTGTGTTTCTGAAGCCATTTTGTAGAACATGTACTAAAATACACGTATTTGTGTAAAACGTACCTTTTTACAAGGTACTAGTTCTTAAGTTACCCCACTGGATGTAGGTTTACTTTGTTCCCTTGTCAAAAGGCAATCTGGATTTACCATCAGCATAGTCCTATAATTAATGCTTTTCTGTATAGCTTCTTTCCGTGGGGGTCAAGTCACACGGGGGTTTCTGAGTATGTGGGAGAGACATAAATGCTTAGTACTGGAAAAGTGCCATTGAACAAAGGGAGTTCTGGAGCCTTTCATCTAGGGTCCATGGATTTAATTTCAAACAGGGTTGGGGTTTAGCTGTTGTTCTTAAGCCTTTAGATCAGCAAGTGAAAAATGTTGAATGTTATTTTCCAGAGGACAACTGACAGGCATCAGAAGATAGTGCTATCACTAGCTAGGATCTTGCTCATCTACATGGGTCTTTTGCTTAAGTCTGTTCTTTGGCTTATTTGGGATGATCATGTTTTCTTTTTGTGGTGGTGGTGGTGGCGGCTCCATTCCTGTTGTGATGTCAGCTGAAGAAAAAGCCTGAACAATCTCTCTACTTCCCTACAAAGGATCACAGAAACCTGGGGGAAATGTTCCCATTAATGTTCAAATTATGGGCTGCTGTCACTTATGTTTATAAGATGACGCATGTTTTATGTTACTCAAAAAGAGGCAGTATTGATATTTGAAAGCTGCAGTTAAAAATCATGGAAAAGGTGCTTGCAGTTTTGTTTCAAAAGGAGGAAATGTGCTTAAGAACCACCCTTGTTTCTGGAAATGTAATTTTCAAGGTGATTCTTAAATTCCGGAATTACTGCGTGGTTTGAGATTGATCTGTCAGCACCCTGGCTTCTCATTGGTAGTATATTTTTGGTCTTTGTCCTATGTTGGGAAGTCTGTCTAGAATTCTTCCTCTCCCAGTTAGTTGTCACTTTTTTTTTTGTGAGAGTTTCTGGTTTTGATTTACCAGCTTGTTTACAGGATGTGAGAATAGCATCTTTTCTTCTGATAGGATGGAATAAATAGTTTTAGAGTCCTGTTATTTGCCTAATAACCTGTAGCTAGCAGGTCTCTTAAGATGTTTTCTTCTTGACATTTTCTTACAATCCATTTAAATCTTGTTTGAAAAGTCAGATCAGAATTCATTATGCAGCAAACTGAACTAACCTAATCCTGGTCACTGTTCATTGGTAGGACTTTATGGCCGAAACCAGACTGTAACAAGTTTAATAGTTAATACAACTTTTTCACGTAGACAGTTTTATATAGACTTTGTGGATGGCAGGCAGGCATCCTCTGATTTTGGTATCCGACCTAATGAGTGGTACTTAATAAAAAGTAAAAATCATTAAAGTAAATACTCAGTGAGTGATCTCTCATGGAAAAAAGGTATTACTATATGATGTGTATTATGACATTAATGTGTACTACATTAATGTGTATTGATTTGGTTGATTGGTTTTTTCTTTAATTATTACGGTGAGCTGATTACTGTCTTGTACTGGCTGGAATGATAGTGTCTGTACATCATACAAATGGGGGAAGTAAGTTTTGACACACATACAAAGTGACGATTTCAAGTCTGTGGACAATGTTCTCTAGCGGTGTGGGAAATTCTGTGCTGGTAGTAGAGACACAGGATAACCCAGGCCATTTGTTGGGCTGAATCCTCTTGTATGTTAGATGAGGAATCTAAAGGTGTTAGACAGAAGGAATGCAGAGTGTATTTATAGAATGAGACTCCTGCCTGGGTAGCTCATACTCAGGAAGGTGGTGGGATGATAATAGACAGCAATATCACCACATAGAAAAAAATCTTCATGCAACCCAACAAGAGCTCTCCCCCAAAATCCCCAAACCATACCTGTAGCCTGTGGTGGGGATATGGTTAAATGAGCTACTGCAGCCAGGAGATACAGAAATAAGAAAATAGAAGGTAATGCAAGTACTTGATGCTGTAGTTGAAAAAGGTAAAATGAGCAGTATGTAGAAGTTTAAGTCCAGCAAAGCAAAGCAAGAAATTAGATGCATTAATTTGATGTTAAATGTGTTTATTTCCTGAAACAAGTGGTAGGTTCTCTGTTAAGTGCTTTCAAATTATGTCTTTCTGTTAATTTGAGCAACTAAGGATGGGAATTTCTAATTTTTACTCCACCAGGAATAGTGAGCAATTTGGATGAAATTATTTGAACTGTATTTTGCATAAACTGAAAGTAAAAATTGGCACCGAACATGGTGGTATCTCCTATTTTCTGCTACCAATTGGATTAAATTGAATTTATGAAGTTGTGGTTATTTGCTTTAAATGGCCCCCTGTGAAGAGATTTAGTTTCATGCAGTTTCAGCTTGCCAGGGACCACATATGATTGGCACAATTAATCAAAGATCACACTACTAATCCACACCAAACATAACACAGTTGAGAGAATTCAATTAAAACTTTTGTTCCTCCAGTTGAAAAAATCAGCCACGTGGGAGCTAAATGTCTCAGGCTTACTTGTTTTGCTTGAGACCAGTCTTAATAAATTGCCTTATTTTGCTTCTGCAGTGCAATTTATGTGCTTATAAATCAGCAGTCATGCTTTGCCACAATTCCACACATAAACTCCTGCATCTGTGGTTAATAACCTTGCATAGAAGGTTTCAATGGTTGTGGACAAATGCTGAAGGAAAATGTAAAAATCAGAAATAGTAAAAATAATTGGGTATGGAATGTTTAAAGAAATGCTTTAGGCATTAATGCCTGACTTTATAAATACAGAAATTTAGAAGTAAACAACACCAAATTTAGTAGTTCATCTATAGACTCTTGCTCTTATTATCATTCACTTCGGATTTTGTTTGTTTCCCTGACCATGTGTCACAATCTTTATCCTTCTCCCTGGGCACCTTTATACCAAGGCTATAGTGAAGACATTATTCAAGACTGTAGATTTCTGACAGCTTACGCTTAGGGTACTGAAACTTCTTAATAAAAGACAATGTTGAAAGGATTAAGAGGGAGAAGCTTGACTGAAAAGGCTCTCTATTTTTTAGAAAGTGGCTGATCAAAGAACAAAATAAGAAAACCCAAACCCTATCACTTCCTTGCTGCATTTCAACTGCCTGAAAAGGTGTTTGATTTCTGATTTGCCTCAGAATTTAGGGGGTGTAAAGTAGTGGTGTAGCAAGCTGCCAGGCAGTGTGAGGGCTCAGGGCAGTGTTAAAGGTGCAAATTCTCTATATTCCTGTCCAAATAAGGCATATAGGAGCAGGAATGGCTGCCTCTCTTGTCAGGGAGGGTGGTTGTTGTCTCATTAAATCGCTGACTGAGAACCAATTCAGCTCATAACACTGAGGGCATGTGTAGCATCACTTATAAGACTAAAGCTTTTTCCATGAGTCTTAGAGCAATAAAATGCTTGCATTGATTAACTCCTTGATCCTGTCAAGTGTGGAGGATATTTACTGTTCTCTTCAAAAGGTCCTTTTCAGGGACTAAATAGCTTTGCAGGTTTAAATGCTTATGTACTATGAAGGCCTGAAAGGATTCTTCTGCAGGAACATGTGTTCTGGAGAGTAAAATATGAAGGTTAACAATGTGTTGTGATTCAGATTGAAAAGATTATGGTTCACAACATATGCATTGTCATTATATCCTCAGTGTTGTTGTCCTTTGCCATTTGTTGCACTTGATGATGGTGCTTTTTCAAGTGATGTTATCTTCTGTTTAGCTGTTGACTAATTTCTTCACTGTATTGCACTTGTTTCTGTTGGTACATACTAGTTTCTGATATGCTTATCTTGTAAATCTTCACTAGCTGTCATTTAAAATGTGCTGCTTCTTGGGCATTGCTATGCTTTTTTGGTTTTTTTAATTTAAAAAAGCTGTGTTTTCACTCAACAATTTTCTTTATCTGGAAGTTTTTCATGATATTATTTTTTCCCCCCAGTATTTCAGTTGCTGTGAATTGTTTTCATGCAGCTTGATCTTTGTTTTTACTGCTTCTATATGTAGGATAGTCTTTCTTAAAAGCATTCTTGAGTTGTTTCAAACTTCAGTGCATTAAGAATCAATTCCAGATACTTTGCAGCTGTTGGTTTTTTTGTAGTATCAGGCATTTTTTTCTTTCATCTACAGACAACTAATCCTAATTCCCAGTCTACAGTTAGCATAGTCTTAATGTTTCTTACACTGTGATTAAAAACAACTGTTTTCCTTTTATACACGTCCCACAAATCTTGTGTATGTTGTACCAACTACTTCTTTAGAATAATAAGAGGTTGTGTTTATCGGAGCCCATGAATCTTGCACCAAGTTGGTAGCATCTACAAAAAGCTACTCCCTCCCTCCTCCCACTTCTATCTCTACTCTCTTTGAACAGTCAAAATTCTTATCTCCTCCTTTCACACACTCTAATCCCTTATTTTTTAAATATTTTGGTGCAAGCTTTAATAAACATCAGAATTCCCAACTGTTAAAATTTAAAAAAAGTCCTTCTGTGGTGTAAACCATTATCATTCATATTTCTCGATGTTTTTGAGGAGGCATTCCTTTAGTCTTCTGTTATTTCAATTTTAATTGCTGTTTTGTCTTAGTGTGGCCAAAAATCCATTTTGATAATTCTGTTCTTTGCCACTTGAAAGACTTGTGGCCTAGTTTTCTCTCTGTAATGCCTTGTTTAGTCATATTATTGATTTGTGAAGTCTTTACATCTATTTGGCCCTGGTAGATTCAGTATCTTTCTCTTCTGTGGCTTCTTTCTTGTGATCCTCAAAGTGAGGATTCTGACCAGACAGCTCTGTGCATCCTTCTGCAAAGGTTACCACAATGCTTGAGAGATTATTCCATTGCTTGCTAGACTTGGAGTGGGGGGGGGATTGGTTGGTTTATTCGTTTTAACCTTGAAAGAAACTGAAATCAACTTTCATTTAAAAAACAAAACTTGTGATTCAGTTGTTTTCTCCTCCAGATAATTACACCACAAGTAGTGAGAATGCCAGGGTAGTTCTGGAGATAACAAACCTGAGACATTACTCAGCTAGTTATGTGAGAGGTGGTTTTGGTTTTGTTTTATTTCTTCAAGGTAGAAAAAATTTCAATGTGTGTATAAATATCTCAAGATCATTTTTCTCCATGCTGCCACAATAATTATCTGGTTTAAATATTAAAAAACAAAACCAAAACCAACCCACAATAAATACAGCTAGCTGAAGTGGGTGGTTTATTTTGCAAAAATAATGTTATATTGCCTATGTCTCCAATACAGAGAACAGACCCGCAGCTCCTTGCTCAGTTCTACTATGCTGATGAGGAACTAAATCAAGTAGCAGCTGAACTGGACAGTTTGGATGGAAGAAAAGACCCACAGAGATGTACACTGCTGGTCAACCAGTTTCGCTCTTGTCAGGTAACCAAAATGGCACCTTCCTGAGTTCATTGAGATTTTTATGTACATTTAATATATTATATTAGTATTTATTGTATTAATTAGTTTTCATTAAATGAACCTTTGCTAGATACCCTTTAAAGTAAGGAAAGGCATGTATCTTTTTGAAAATGCTGCCCATACATGATATTTACTGCATCTCATTTAAGAGTGTTGATGCTTTCCCTGAGTAAGAACACACATTAAAATCTTTGTTTCCTTTGTATAAAATAAACATACAGAGCTTACTAGGACATGAGAAATATTTCAAAATTTCAAGCAGCAAAAAATAGCCATGTCATTTGTAGCTGCTCAGCTTTCATATCTCGTGAATCTGGTAGTTTTCCATTAATAAATGAACCACATTAAGACAGCTGGTAGGTTTGCAGTTATTTTGGAAAGAATATTCTCTGCTTCATGTAAATAGTATTGAAGATCAGAAGAACCACTGAGAAACCAAAGAGAAGAGGGTTTTTATCTGTAAATTACTACAAAAGGATGAATCTGTCTCAAAATTTGCATTGCATAATACCTGAGAAAAAATTCCTGAGAGCACTTGCTGAAATATGGCTGTGCTTTGAGGCAGACTTGAACCAGAGACTGCAAAGACCAATTCACCCAAGTCTAGCTCTGTTAAATAATTTCATGGTTTTGTGATTGGATTTATGTCCCTGATTTGGCTGGGAGAGAGTTCATATTTTTCCCAGTAGCTGCTACAGTGCTGTGTTTCAGATTTAGGTGAGAATAGTGTTGATAACACACTCATCTTCTGGTTGTTGCTAAGCAGTGGTCAAGGACTCTTCACCTTCTCATGCTGCCTTGCTAGTGTGTAGACTGGGAGGTGGGGCACAAGAATTTGGGAGGAGACACAGCCAGGACAGCTGACCCAAAGTGGCCAAAGGGATATCCCAGATCATATGGCATCATGCTCAGTATGTAAACTTGGGGGAAAGCTGGCTGGAGCTGCTGCACAGGAATTGGCTGGGATGGTGAGCAATTGCATTGTTTATTTTCATTCTCTCCTCTTCTATCCTGTTAAACTGTCTTTATCTCAACCCATAAATTCTATCTTTTTTTTTTTGTTTTTTTGCCAGTTCCCTCCCCCATCCTCTTGGGATGGAGGGAGCAATCAGTGGTCCATGTGGTGTTTAGCTGCTTCCCAAGTTAAACTATGACAAATTCCTAAGAAAAAGAACTCAGAATCTGAAGAACTATTGAGAAAATATAACTGTGTGCTGTTCTACATCAAGTTTTTCAATAATAAAATTCAATTTTTTGGAGGTAGAAACTGCTCTTGTGGTACACTTCGTATTTGCATGAATGCTTTGATATTTTCTCTCCCAGTCACACCCAAGACAAACCCTTTAAACCAAAGTAGGTTCAAGTCCAGAATACACCATGCTCAGGTCATAGGAGCATTTATGTAAAAAAAGTAAGCCTTTGCAGTCAGCTCAGGACAATTGTAAGTGGAAAGACCATAGCAATAAAGATTCATTAACATCTCTACCAAGGTAAAAACTGTGCAGTCAAGTGTAAAGAATGTATTTTCATTCACCCTTGCTAGAATTTCTTCCTGCTATTACTAATAAAATGTACCAAACTTCATTCTGTGGAAAAATCTCATCAGTAATCATGTTAAGGTGAGTTTCAGGAAAAATGCCCTGATCATTGTAGGAAATGTTGAATTAGCTGAGTATGCTTACTTGAAAGAAAACTAAATTTTAGAAGTGTGGCTTTTTGAAGAGCACTTACAGAGAAAGAGTTGGCAAGTCAATGTATTGTCATGTCAGAAGCAATTTTAATACTTCTGTCTACTGTGACTATCTTCACAGTTTCCTACTGTACTGTCCCTAGGGAAAAATTTGGAGTTTAAGAGTTTACCAAAGTGGGAAGCAGTAAGTTTAGTAAAAGTCAAAATGCAGTGACTTGAAGGGGAAAAAAAGACATCTGAGAGTGACCTTGAGAGGTCATTGACTTGTCTTCTGTGTGATCGATCAGTTGTATATATATGACCCTTCACAAATATTTATGTGACTTGTTCATAGAAACCTCCTGTAATGGACATTCCACAAACTTTCTAGTCATATTCTTTCCAAACTGGCTTTTTCAGCAAAGGTTTTCTCTTCTCCTATTAAGGGTGGATGCAAAATATCATCATGCAAGGCAATCTCCTTGTTGGTTGTTTTATCCCTGGTGATGACAATTTATTCCCTGTTTCCCTGTAGGTGCACAGGCTTTCAGATTTTTTTTTCTTGTACTATAGGCAGATCTGAGGAGCTGTTCTGTTCAAAAAGTAGTTTCTCTGAATGTTTCATGTGTAGGAATGCAAGAAATGCAGACTCTGAGAGCTTCTTGGTCAGTTTGCGTGGCTTGTTCTATAGTGACTCACCACCTTGTGACTCTTAATACTTCTTATGTCTGGTAATTTCTTTTCATTTGTCAAACAGATTGCTGTTACTAAAACAATCTGTTGCTAGAGCCAAAAGAAAAGATGTTGGTTTTTTTTCATGTAGCTATTTTTGTAATTTGTAATTTTCAAAGTTCTGCAGAATAGGTCAGATTATCATCAAAGGTCATGTCAAAAACAACTTTGCTAATTAGGAGTTAGATTATTTTGTAAGTACTTTGTGTAAAAGCAATGTTTGGGGGGTTTTTTCTTGTTTATGAATTTGTCCTGTAAATGCCAAACAAGAACAGGAACAGTATTTTAATAAGGATTCAGAATGTAGGTATTTGCTTATCAAATACTTCATGTTAGGAGGAAAAATTGGTTTTCGCCTAAGGGATGGTGAGGTTTGAGAACAATGGTGAGGCAACAGCCAGCCTTGGGGTCAGGATGGTTGTGGTGGAAGGTTGTGCATGCAAAAGCAGGGTAGCAGCTCCATTCATTGTGCAAGAACTGGGATATCTGCAACAACAGCCAGGCAATTCTGAGACCTTTTATTTAGAAATGTGCACTTCCTCACTCTTCAAGCAAAGCTTCTGAAAAGTAGTTTGTGACTGCAGAACACAGTTAACCAGACTCCCAGTCTTTGTATGACTTTTTTCCTCCTATTTTGTCCTTGTTTTTCCATGTATTATTAGGCTTTCCAGATAATTCCTAATTTTTACCTCCATAAAGTTGAGAGTCAATATTTCTGTCAGATTTTAGTGGTTTCTAAGGACAAAGGTGTCTAAAATCCCATGTGCTTCTGTCTTTGCATCTGGTTTTGAAATTCATTGTTCCTGGGTTGCATATTTTTAGGTGATTTACTGATCATGTCTACTGGATTAACAGATGATGTTTGAAATTCAGTTTTATCAACTACAGAAAGGAAATGTCTTTAAGTTAGTTTGGGTTTGGTTTTGTTTTTTGGGTTTTTTTTAAAGATCAACAAGTCTCACAAACTGATTCTTTTTGGGGAGAGGTTGGATATTGTGCTGAATCTTAATCATATATGATGAGCTGAGTTTTATAACTTTGCCTCTGTTTTCAGCTGCTAAATGTCTCCACATTTATTATTGTGTGTGAAGAGCACAAGGCAGAGCAGAAGGTCTGTGCCTGAAGAATGTAATGCTTTATAGTGGACATATTTAATATTTTCTGTCATAACAAAACTGGCAGTATTGGTCAAGGCAAGTTGAAGGTGTGGTGTGTTGTGGTATTCCCATGGGATATGCAGAGAACTCCAGTCTCCAAGACAATATTTCCTTAGTAAAAAGCTTGCAATTTGAAGTGTTGTCTTACACTGTTCTTAGTACTGGTTGCTGATAAAAATCACACTGTTAACAGTAAATTAATGTTTCAAAATTTCTGAAGATCCTGAAACTTGGATTTCAGATTCTGTGGGTTGACTGTGCAGCAGGATGCTGTGTAGCATGTATCTGAGTAAGAATCAGGTAATGGTTTTCAAAGCTTTACTTTTCATCTTCACAATAATGTCATGTAACACTGTTTTCCAATTATGGTAGCCTATTATAAGAATGACATCCCTTGTTTTGCTTTGGTTTTTGCATGTCAGTGGTAAAATACTGTAAGAACATAGCATATCTATCAATACAGTATCTTGCATTTGTTGTGTGGTTAATACCTATTCAACAGAATAAAACACTTCTTTCTCTACTGGTTTCTATTAAAATTAGCAATAACTAAAGTGTGCAAAGATGCATGATGAAAAGCTGTGTAAGTTTTTCTTAAATGAACAAAAGGGTAGGTAGAATGTGTACCGGTTTATTGAGCTTGATGGTAATAGAAGGAAAGTTCTTCTTTTTTTCCTTAAGAAAAATATCTCTGCATTAGTGCATCTTGAGTAATATGCAGTGCTGCTTCATCTGAGGGTTTTTATCCCTACAATACAAATCATTGCAGTATTTTTATATTACTGGTATAATAAGGTGTCCTTTCCAAACTTACTTGCAACATCACACGATATTGAATTTCATAAGAAGTGATGGTACTTCATGTATACTTTTGAATTATTTACTTATGCATTTGTGATCATTCTCTAAATTAATTTGCTCTGATCGTTGCTGTTTTCATATTGATTAATATTTTGTTAGTTGAGTTGGTAAACTGGTTTGAAACGATTTCTCAGCTATTTAAATGGTGTTAGGTTTATTGTTATTTATTACGAACTTCATTGGTTTTGTTTAAGAGTAAAGAGGAAAAAAACCCACCCCTTTTGTTTCTAGCTCAGAGATTTGTCAGGACTTGATAGGTAACAAACCTGTGCACCAGTAGTCCCCATTGTAAAGCTGTTTTCAGGATCATAGTGCTTGCTTGCTGCTTCAGTATATTGAGAACTCCTTCTCTGTGTACAGTAGTGAGGTCTCAGAATAGCATATGAGCCAGTTCCCAGCAAGGTTTTATCAGCATTATTCCTGCAGATTGTATCTCAGCAATGTGTAACTCGATCTGCTGAAGTGCACTGAGGAAGGAATTTGCCCCATCAGGGCACTGACCTGAAGCAAACCATAGACTTTCCTGGCTGTGCTACCCATTGCACTGTACCACAGAATGGTGAAATGGGGCTTTATAGTATTTGTGAAACATGAGTGTGACTGGTAGAGGTGATGGACACCGCATTGACTTGTAGCATATTATACTGACTTTTCATTCCTTTCCTGTTATTTGCCTGCTTGGAAAGCACCTCTTGAATTACTGCAATTGGCAGCCCAGCATTTTCAAGTCAACTATTAGCAGTTTCGGTTTGCTTTAACATTAGGCTTTAAAATGTAGCATTTAGTGGTCTGCTTCTTGTATAAGTCTCTCCTTCACATAGTGGTGGAAAGCAGACACTTGCAATTCTAAACCTCATTATCTATCATAGCACAAATAAATGATGCTGAGCAGTTGGAGCTCTTAGAGAAAGCTACACATATCTGTGTTGTATTATCACTTGTCTGTCTCAATTTCTGTAGGAATATAAAATACATGGTGAATATTATCAAAAAATGCTGTGTTTCATCCAGACTTTTCTCCATATTTCTCCAAGCTCAGTTTGACAACTGAAAGCATCACTATGAAATAGTGAGATAAGAATGTCAATGGAAACAAAGCTTTGCCCTTACTGTAAAGGAATGTGTTACAGACTGAAGGAGCTTACTGAGGAGTGTGAAAAGGGTATAAATTGAATATGGAAAATAGTGAGTAAAGAGTAAAATGCTCCTGGGAGGCCACCTGGGAAATCTGCTTTGTCACAGAGTGACATGCTGAAATCATAGAGTCATTGGGTGGTTTGGGTTAAAAGAAAACCTTAAAGATCTCCCAGTTCCAACCCCTCTGCCATGGGCCAGGAATGCCCTTCACTAGATCAGGTTGCTCAAAACGTCATCCAAGCTGGCCTTGAACACTTACAGGGTTGGGGCAGCTTATGTGGGCAACCTCTTCCAGTGTCTCACTGCCATCCCAGTAAAGGATTTCTTCCTAATAATAACCTAAGCATGGCTTCATAAGAGCAAAGTCCTGCTTTTCAAATCTGATCTCCTTTTATGACAAGGTAACCCATCTAGCTGATTAGGGGAAGCCAGTAGATGTCATCTTTTTGGATTTCAGTAAAGCTTTTGATAGGTTATCTCTGTCCTTCTGGATAAAATGTCCAGCCTGCAGCTGGATAAACACATCAGGCGGTGGGTGAACAATGGGCTCATGGGTCAAGCACAAAGGGTAATAGTGAATGGGATGACATCAGACTGGTGACCTGTCCCTCGTGAGGTTCCACAGGGCTCCATCTCGGGCCCTGTGCTCTTCAGCATCTTCATAAATAAGTTGGATGCAGGACAGGAGGGGATACTAAGCAAGTTTGCAAATGGCACAAAACTGGGAGCAGCTGGTGACTCTCTCGAAGACAGGGAGTCCCTGCAGAGAGACCCAGACAAATTGGAGAGGTGGGCAGTCACCAACCATGTGAAGTTCAACGAGGGAAGTCCTGGATTCTGCACCTGGGATGGGGCAACCCTGAATGTATGGACAGACTGGGGAATGAGGTGGGGGAAAGCAGTGCCATGGAAAGGAACCTGGGGTCCTGGTCTGTGGCCAGTTGGATATGGGTCAGCAGTGCCCTGGCAGCCAGGAAGGCCAACTCTGTCATGGGGTGCATCAGGCAAAGCATCACCAGCTGGGCAAGGGTGGGGATTGTCCCACTCTGCTCTGTGCTGGGGTGGCCTCACCTTGAATGTTGTGTGCAGTTTTGGGCACCGCGGTATAGGAAAGATATTAACCTGTTAGAGAGTGTCCAAAGGAGAGCAATGAAGATGGTGAAGGGAGTGGAGGAGGAGCCAGACAAGGAATGGCTGAGGTCACTTGATCTGTTCAGCCTGGAGGAAACTGAAGGGAGACCTCATCACAGTCTGCAGCTTCCTCCTCAGGGCAGAGGAGGGGCAGGCACTGATCTCTTCTCTTCGGTGACCAGTGACAGCACCTGAGGGAATGGCCTGAAGTTGTGTCAGGGCAGGTTTAGATTAGCTATTAGGGGAAGGTTCTTCCCTCAGGTGGTGGCTGGGCACTGGAACAGGTTCCCCAGGGCAGTGGTCACAGCACCAAGTGGGACAGAGTTCAAGAAGCATTTGGACAGTGTTCTCAGGTACATGGTGTGACTCCTGGGGATGTTCAGTGCAGGGCCAAGAGCTGGAGTCAATGGTCCTTTTGGGTACCTGCCAGCTCAGAGTAGTGTGTGAGTCTGTAAAACTATCCTCTTTTATTTTAAAGCCATTATGCCTCATCTTGTCACTGCACTCCCTCTCCAAACATCCTGTAGGCCCTTTTTAAATAATAGAAGGTGGGAGCTCACCAGAGGGGGGAGAATCTCCTCCCTTGACCTGCTGGCCATGTTTCTCTGGAGGCAGGGCATGGTTGGCTTTCTGGGCTTCCTGGGCACATTGCTGGCCCAGTTTTTCATCCACCAATACCCTCCAGTGCTGTTCTTCAGGACTGGTCCCAATCCGCTCATCGCCCAGTCTGTATTGATATTGAGGTTTTCCCCAGCATGCTGCAGGACCTTGCTCTTGGCCTCGTTCAATCAAAATCAAAATTTTCATATAAAAAAATATACTACTGTTCTTTGAAATACACTTTTTTTGTGTCTTAAAAGCTTGGAAATGTTATTTGTTTTCTGAAGAAGGAAATGGATAAATAAGACAAGTCTAAAAGAGGAGGGAAGCTCTTCATTTGATACTGTTTAGTGTCTCATTGAAGCAATGATAATGTTTGATAATGGTTCACTTCAGGAGGTGGTTACCAATTTCAGCCTGATACTGGGAAAGCAGTACAGTTGGCTTTCACCTCAGCTTGCACCATGTGTGTGGACAGCTCTCTATACTGTTTTTCAATCTAATTAAAAAAAAATCCTAACAGAAAAACCAGCAGAAACCTAACCCCAAACAAACAAAACCCCCAAAACAGCACCACCACATACAATGCTGAAGTTGTTGCAGGGTTTACAAAAGGCCAAATAACATTGTCAGAGTGGAGGGGAACCATGACTGAGCTGCAGTGAATTCTGTCATAGCACACGTGTGGATTTCTCTGTAATGGGAAATGGAAAGGGTTTTCAGTGTGTGACATTTGGATTTTTTTATTATATAAATTTAAAGGTAAATAAAAATTGATGTAGCATGAAATGACAACACAGGTGGTAATCAATAATGCACAAGGGTGACACTGAAGCTAGATTGACAAGTTGCTAAATAATGAAAAGGGAACTTATCTTTGTATACAAAACACAATTAATTTTTTATCAGTGAAAAAAGGGATGTGATTATATTATGTTAAATGGTGCATGCTGGGGAAGCCAAAGGTTGTTGCTAAAGGGACTGTGATGCGAGGTAAAACTGTACTATCTGCTTGTGATTACCACATTCATTGCATGCAAACTCCTATGAAAAACCACTGTCTTTGGTGGAAAATAAGATAGTCATCCATACAAAACATGAGGTGAGAGCAGGAAAGCAAAATTCAATATTTTATCTGTGCTTAAGTTAGAACAGTAATTTTTTTTGGTCATGAGTTTTATTCAAATTAAAAAATACAGCATTTTCTTTGTGAAAGAGAACCCAGCTATAGAAGACTCTTAATTTCTGACGTATAGAAGTCTTCTAGCATTCTGGTTTAAACGATAAGGTGATGTTTCATTTCTTAATCCATGATTACCTGCCCTAGATCATAATTTTTGTATTAAGAACAATTGACATGTTGGTACCTTGATTTAATGTTGATATAGTGGACCTGAGACACACTGGTGTAATTCCTAGGGCATTTGAAGGCTAAATGAGGGCGATGGAGCCAGGTCATTTTAGGCCTAACTTTTTTTTTTTAACTGTTGCAAAGGATGAATTCTAGTTTCAGCCACTAACTTGTTTATATAGTCTTATGACTTAAATGTACTGCTATTTGCCTTCTTTCGTCCCTATGCACGTGGTAGCACCACGTTAGCAAGATTAGCAATACATGCAAATTATTTATTTGGTGATGTTTCTGTACTTGGGGATTAAGTCTATTTTCTTCTGTTAGAAGCTTTTTCACTTAATCATATAAGAAATTCCCTTGTTTTTTTTTTTTCTTTAATGCTGGAGAAGTATGATAAGGAAGACAAGAAGGCAAGTTATTAATTTTATAAGACAGTTCTTAGTAGTGGGATTTAATTTTCATTGTGACCTTACCATACTTGAAAGTTAAAGGATGGGGGTTTTTTAATATGAAATATTTCATTTCATAGTGGATTATTATGAAGAACATTTTGTGGAATACTGTGCAATGTTGTTTTCTCATGTGTCAGGTTGTCATAAGTTTTCAATAAACAAAATCATAGGATCATGGCATGGAACATCCTGAGTTGGAAGGGACCCACAAGGATCATCCAAGTCCAACTCTTGGCCCTGCACAGCAGAGCTCCAACAATCCCACCCTGTGCCTCAGAGTGTTGTCCAAATGCTTCTTGAACTCTGTCAGGCTTGGTGCTGTGACCATTTCCTGGGGGAGCCTTTTCCAGTGCCCAGACACCCTCTGGGTGAAAAGTCTTTTCCTAATACCCAGCCTAAACCTTCCCTGACTCACCTTCATGCTGTTCTCTCTGATTCTATCCCTGGTGAGTGCCTACCCCTCCTCTTCCCCTTGTGAGGAAGCTGTAGACCACAATGAGGTCTCCCCTCAGTCTCCTCCTCCCAGGACAACATCCACTTCCTTTGTTTGTCCCTTAATCCTTACCCAAAGGCTCTCAACTGTGCTATTGCCAACTGCAAGCTTCATATGTTCCAGCCCCTCCATCACATGAAATGCCACCCCTGCCTCACCTGCCCTGCCTGTCCCTCGTGGAGAGCCTGTAACCATCCATCATGGCACACCAGTCACTGAAATTGTCTTACAACACTTTGCTTGTGCCAGTGATGTTGTACCTCTGGGACTGGGCGAAGGCTTCGAGCTCCTCTTGATAGTTCCTCATGCTGCACCTTCAGGTGAAACCTTTAGATGTTTATCTGCATATATTGAATATCAGACACAACCAGAACTTCTGCATATTAGAAGGAGGGATTACAAAATATTAGGAGTTTGAGAGAACAGATTAATTTCAGACTGCCCTATTGATACTATTAGCGTATAACTTAACAATGAACTACTAATCAAATGGCTGGAGTTCAAGGTGATGAGAGGAAAATAAATTTTTACCCTTTAGGATCGCTTGTTCAGTCATGGGAACTTCTTAATTAGACAGAGAGGAGGAGATGCTTAAATAGTTCAGTCATAACTCCAAGTTTCTCTTCTGGTGTAAAGATGCACTGGCTGCCTTCTGCCTCCAGCTTATGCTTTGGAAAGAATTTGTGTTAGCTCATTGCTGCACAACATTCTTGGTGAAAAATAATGCAGACTTTAAGACAGTAAATAGAAAAATAACTCACTTTTGAAAGTATTGCATGCACTAGCAATCTAGTGTTGCTTCAAAGAAGCTTGAAATGATTGATATGAAAGCAGCTTGTGATATGGGCAAGTTTGATGTTGGAGAGCAGGCTTCAGATGGTGCCACTGCACGCTTTGGCACTACCTGCACACACGAAAACCTCCCATTTTAAAGGCTCAGGGAAGTATGTACTTGTGTGGAATGAATTATGCAGAAAGTGTGCTCTTGGTTAAGAAAGCTTACCTTTTTGCTTATACCACCTGTTCTGTTCTGCTGGATTTCCATTTTTTACAGAACAGTGCTATTTTTTCAACACTTCTAAAAGCAGTGCTGAGATGAACAGCAATAGTATAACCCCAAGTACACAGTTCTTTGCGCTGCAAAGCAAATAAAGTAACTGCTTCTTATATGCTGACACTGCTCCTTGTTCTGTATTTCAGAAAAAGGCCCAGAATTTAATTAAAAAGATGTAGTGCTCTTGATACTACCATACCATGTATACAATACAAACTCTTGCCCTGAGAACACATTTTCAGTTCTCTAGAGTTCTCAAGGTTTCTGTGCCTGAAGATTACTTACACAAATACCAAGCAACAGATGTTTGTATTCTTTGATTTCTCAATTGCTCCGGGGTACCTGTAACTACTGTTAAAGTTGTTGCTCTTCCACTTACATGGTGCTCATAATAAAACAGGGTAATAGTTTACGTAGAAGTGTTATGTGATGATCATCTTTAGGCTGCAGAGCTTGTTGAATTGATTTGTGCAACTGAGGCACTGAGCTGAATGTAAGCTCTTGTAATTTTCACTTTAGAATTGTTCTGATACTGTGACAAGATATTTTTTGTTGGTTTTGTTTGTTTGTCTTTTTTCTCTTTAGGTCTGATGCAGACATAAATAAACAAGGATGCGTACTAGCAGGCTTGCAGAGTCGTGTCTACTTTTGATTTATGTGGTAACTGGGATTAAAAAGTATTTTTCATTTTCAGGCATTGGTATGAACCTCTGGCCTCAGTGGTAGCCTTGTTTATTATTTGTACTATTGTTTTCCATAGGGATTTTAAAAATTTGACTGTAAACTAAATTAACCCTGTAGCTGGAATGTGAAGAGTTTTCTCAGTAGATCTAATTAATATATTTGTGATTGTCTGGCCTATTCTGCAATGCAAATAAGAAGCTAAAAGGAAATTATATTTTATGATAGAAGAAAATTATGAGAGGATTCCTCGACAAGGAAAGCAGCATTATCTTGATAGCAATTTTTAGGAGAACCTTAAATCATTCATTTAAAGTACAGAGACAGAAATAATTTGAGGCTTGAACAATCATAGAATAGAAGTCCCCAAAGATTTGGGCTCTGCAGTTTTGAGTTGAATTATTGTTGGATATAATTGGTGGTATAATTTCACATTGGCTTTTCTTTGTCTTTTGTTCACAGATGCACAATTTCAGCATAAATTAATTCAGTAATCAGTGAAATCAGATTTTTCATTTGTGTTTAGTGCTAAGTGTATTCTTTCTCTCCTAGCAGGTAAAGACTTTTAAATCTACCAGTGCTGTGTGTTACTCATGCTGGGTTTTATAGCGGTATTAATGGAAATGCACAGAGTGATTTCAGAAGCAAATATTTATGTAAATTTGAGTGGTTTTGATCAAAGTCCTGTGATAGCTTTAGCAGTGGTGCATGTGGAGTGCCCAGTCTTTGATTCAAGCAAACTTTTGGGCTCTCAGTAGAAGTGTTATAAACATTTTAGTTTCAGTAAATATCTTAACTTTATTGCTTGGATATGTATTTGAGTGTGGGCAAACAAGATATATCAACTTTGATTTTATTTTTTTTAAAAAAAAGCAATGTTCAAATGTGTATTTTTGTGTTATCACACGCAGTTCCTTGAGCATTATTCCATGGTCCATTGGCAGTGTCAATTTAAAAGTTTTCCATTCCAAATTTATGTTATTCTTGTTCCTATCCTCACACTTAAGCATGGCATCCCTCAAAGCACAGCTCTGAGAGAGCAGTGGGTTTATAGTTCCTTATCTGTGGCCAGTTGAAGCTGTTCAGCATTATACCTCTGGGAGACACTTCAGCTGTACTGATGCACTTACTTGCTGTACTGATGCACGTGTTTGCAGAGTCATTCTGTGAACCTGAGCAGTGAAATGGCCTGGGTTCCTGTGGATCACTGCCCTGAAGCCATTCACATGTGCCCCTGTACAAGTAAGCTCAGAGTGCAGGTGACCCAGACTGTGACAGCCCGGGGCTGGGGACAGAAGCTGCAAAGTAGGTGAGATAAGGGGCTGAGTTCTCAAATTGGCCTTGCTGCCAAATCCTGACACTGCAGAATGGCCTGACGCCTGCCTGTCTGAGATGAAAGGTGGCTTTCTGTTTCAGCTGTAAAAGAAACTTATCTGAAGGTGTCTCCTATTATCTGATAAGTTTAAGTGGTATGAGAATAAGGAGTCCCTAGGGGGAAATAATATGTCCTTTCATTCGCTGCTTTATCTGGATTGTATCCCTGCTGAAGAGAAGCAATTTTTACAAAGGAAGTCAGCATCGATGGGCGTCCCTTGATGAAAAAGGTGTCTGTGAAGAGCTGTTAAAGAACTCAGAGGACAGTGCTGTAGTGGATTGGCAGTGAGTTATCTAAGAAATACTAATTGTATCATTAACATTCTTGACAAGAACAAACTGTGGGAGTATGTACCGTAGTCACTGTGAACAATGAGGCAGTTCAGAGGTGCCGATGTTTCCATGTTTGATTGCATCTGTCCATTGAAGAACACTTTCTGGTAGAATTAAGCAGAAATAGATCTCATTAAAGGAGACAAATTAGCCAAAACTGTAAGAAACTCCTTGCTGGATTCTGAAACCTAACGATTGGTTAGAAGTTAGCAAGAGTATATTCCTGATACTTTGTTAATTGGCGTAGAGGTTAAACAGCGAGGATTGAACCTGGAGTACTTTTAGCTAAAGTAATGGCCAAGTCTTTCTTGACTGTTTAATTTACATCCCTTGAGACATTATGTTAGTTGTGTTAGTGGAGGTCAGTGAAGGAGACAGCAGGGTAATTATTGAGATCAAGGGAAGAAGTTGACTGAAAAAAACTTTCATTTTCCCAATAGAAACTGTAGTAGACAAAGCTTTTTTTTTTAGCAGTAGAGGGAAGATATGAGAACCAAAAGCAGACTCCCCAACCCATTCTGTTGTATTAGAATGCTTGGGCATTACTCATTGATCTGTGGGAGGAGGGATTCATGCCCATTTTCTCTGAGGCTTTTTTTGAAATAGAACTGGTGGACTCTAGAAAAATTCCCATTAGCTCTGTATTTAAGAGACTTGATACAGATGTAGGAAAACCAGAAATTTGTGCCAGAAGGACTAGGCAGCTGACTGATGGGAGAGTGAGCTATGTCTTATTCGAAGAAAATTATTCTCTTTTATACAATGTCTTCTCATGCAGGTGGAGACAGGGCCAGTTTAATAAAGTGAAACCAAGTAAAGCCTTTTTGAAGTGATAATGTCAAGGTTAAGCTTAACTCTGAAGCAGTGCACGTTTCTACTGTATGTTTTATCTGTCATGACAGAGCTTGTAAACTTGGGTGTTTTTCCTCTGGAGTTTCATCTCCAGTTCACTTGTTTTATAACTGATTGGACCATTTGTCATTTCATTACCCCTAGTAATGAATTACTTGTGTGAGTTGCACTGCTCCAACAGATGTCCTCTCTGTGCTGCCTGACATCTTCAGAGAGTTTGTGTCAGGTACCTCTTTGCTATGTGGGTATGACATTGAGTGAAAGCTTTTAACATTTGTTTTGAAAACAGGCAGACTTGGCAACACTTTCATTATGTTTTCACCATACTTCACTGTGTTTGAAGGACAGGAATTAGAGTATAATTGTTCTAAATACACTAAATAACCTGTAAATATTAGAAGAGTTTATTTTTGTCTGTTTGACTTGGGCCACAAATACAGATTTTAAATTTACCTTCTTCCCCCTGGTAACAGCAAGTAATCAGTGGAATGTTACAGTTGAGCAAAAAACAAATGTGCAGTGTTAAACACTTCTGATCAGTAAATAAAATAATTCATTGTGTCTTTTTAAGTTGTGTCTGTTTAACAGATTTTCTTCATCACTGTTGGAAAACTTTTGGTCACCGTGGAATAATTGGCATGATGGCTAAAAAATAGAAAATGCTTGATTGTAAATGTGTCAGCTAACAGGAATTTTATTTCCTTTCTGTGTTTCATATTTGATCTTACGTAGGGAGTAATTAGTATTGTAAGATGATTTTTTCTTTGAGAAAAGGATCCCAATAGTGTTTAGTACTGTAGTCTTAAATTGTATTTTCCCATGTTAACAAGTTTTTTCATGTGTTTCCTCTTGCTCATATGGATCAAATAGGTCATTCTGAGAAACTGCCTGTTATCTAAGGCTGTGGGCAGAGTGGAATGAAAATGCTGTGCACTGCAGGTCAGGGAGTTAATTTGCAGCAGAGAACCATAGGGAAGAAAGCTGGCTCTGTGCCAGCTCAGCACTGAATGTTTTGAGGATGCAGGATGTTTTCACTTTGCAGCAGTGGAAGGCAAGGCAAACATGGCAGTAATTCGTGCTTACATCTCCTCCATTCTGCTCTTTGTGAATGGGGACTCCTCTTACTTACTGAGAGTTGTTTTTTCTAGGCTGGGGCAATACAGAATTTAAATTGCTGAAGGTCAAAGATGCCTTTTCGTGGTGAATTTTGGTACTACTCAGTAGTGAGCTACATTAAACTAGGAGCTATTTCCCAAAGTTCATACATAGAAAAATCCTAAGTTACTTTTAGAAAGTGGAGCATCAAGAGCTGCACCCTCAGTAAGTTTGCAGAGGACACCAGGTGGGATGGGGGTGTTGATCTGCTGGAGGGCAGGAAGGCTCTGCAGAGGGATGTGGACGGGCTGGATTGATAGGCTGAGGCCACTGGTCTGAGGTTCAATGAGGCCAAGTGCTGGGTCCTGCCCTTGGGTCACAGCAATCCCCTGCAGTGATACAGCCTGGGGGCTGAGTGATAGGGAAGGTGCCTGGTGGGAAAGGACCTGGGCGTGCTGATTGACAGTGACTGAACATGAGCCAGAAGCATCTCCAGGTGGCGAAGAAGGGCAGTGGCATCCTGGCCTGTACCAGAAATAGTGTGGCTGAGCACAGGTTTAATGAGGAGTGGCTGCAGGCGCTGGGGCTGTTCAGCCTGGAGAACAGGAGACCAGGGGGAACCTTTCTGCTCTCTACAGCTACCTGACAGGAGGCTGTAGTGAGGTGGGACCAGTTTCTTCTGCCAAGTAACAAGCGACAGGACAAGAGTAAACGACCTCAAGTTGCACCAGAGAGGTTTAGATTGGATATTAGGAAAGTTAGATTGGATATTAGGAAAGCTTCCTTCACAGAAAGGGCTGTGAAGCATTGGAACAGGCTGTCCAGGGCAGTGGCTGAGTCACCAGCCCTGGAGGTATTTAAAAGACATGTAGATGTGGCACTTTGGGACATGATTTAGTGATGGACTTGGCAGTGCTGGGGTAACAGTTGGACTTGATGATCTAAAGGTTGTTTCCAACCTACACGATTCTGTGGTGCTGTGTTGGCAGTGGGAAAAGTCAATTAACTGATGAGGCAAAAAAAGCGTGAAAGGACCTTTGGGATCTGTGCAGAATGGACTGGAGGGAAAGCCATGGAACTCTGGTGTTTGGAGAGAGACTCCGGAGCTCTGATGTGGAATAGCTGTCTGGAGAGACCCTGCTGGGTTCTGAAGTCAGGACTTTCATGTGTCCTTTGAAATTCTATTTGTCACATCAGAGTAGAACAGCTTATTACAGGTTTTTTCTGTTAATGAAAGTGGCCCATAAAAACCTGCATACTGGCTACTTGCTTTAATTACAAATCTTCCTTTATGTTTGGCATTAATTTGTGTTCATCAGTGGCTTCTGTTTGTCATAACAGGTTGTCGAAGGAGTTCTGCAAGAAAAAATATGAAGAACATTTAAACAAAGTGGCTAAAATACCATCTATTAAGCTCATGGAGATATTGTCTCAGACTGTGTTGTCTTGGCTAGATTTTACTGATAATTCAAAAAAAGGATATTAAAGAGGTACCGAACGGTACAGGAAGTTATATTCCTTTGAAGAAAACTTGCAAAAGACCTC
Source organism: Xenops minutus (assembly GCA_035221455.1). Lineage (NCBI taxonomy): Eukaryota > Metazoa > Chordata > Aves > Passeriformes > Furnariidae > Xenops > Xenops minutus. Next base: position 65,625,236 of record JAWWEE010000122.1, read on the forward strand.
AGAAAAGTCATATTAAATTTAATTGTGTGGAAGAGCAGCATAAATTTTATCAAGGACATATACAAAAGGGTAGATAAGTCTGCCTTTTGTTGCTCTAAACATCTGTTTTATAGTATAAGTAGGATAAATTTATTGGCATATTTTGGTACCTGTTCTGGAAGCTGATGCAGCAGTTGATGTTAGCTTTATGCTCTGATAATTGAGTATATGGCCAATTACTGCCGGGCCAAAAATAACCCAACTTTTTATCCTCCAGTGTGGCTAACTACATACAATGTCTCACTACCACTCCTTGTCTTTCCCACCTAAATGAAATGTAAGTGCTCTCTGTTATGTGAAACACGGAGCTGTGTTTTCCAGGAAACGAGGAGGCTGGAGTAAATCCCAAAGCTGAATCCCTGCCTGTTGTGTTGCTGTAAAGCCTCAGCAGAGCATCTCAACGCAAACTGTACACATCCCGGTATGCAAATAAACCAAAAGATAACAGATAAAGCCACCAAAGGATACATTAAAATCCGGAGGCTTTTATGTAGAAAGATGGATCAAGTGAAAGATTTACTACTTCAATTCCAAGAAATTGATTTCTGTTGCTTAAATTAGAGCAAAATTTCAATGTTACCATGTATTCAAACCCATTTGTTATTAGCTTACAAAGCAGAATGCTGTAATTAAATAAATTGAATGTTTCTTAAAGCTCTTCTAAAGAAAAGACTAATTTGCTTATAATGCTTTGGATAGTCTGTCTAAATTGTCTGGCATCTCTCCAGTTTAAAAGCAGCTGAAATTTGAAATTATAATAGAAGCAAATATTCCAGATTTCTTATTTATGTTACTCTGCTCTGAGTGCCATAAGAAGAGGGAAGGAAAGTGTTGGAGAATTGCTGGGTTTTGGGTTTTTTTCTGTATGAGGATAAAATAAACCCTGTAGAACAAGAGGGAACTTGTGAACTTGCATGTTTTGAAACAGCAAAACCAATTCACCTTGTAGAAATCTTTCAGCATTCATACACTACATAGCAAAGTTCCATCAGCTGTTTGTTCCTTAATCTTCCAGTATCCCCACTAGACTGTGCAGGAAAAGATGGGCATCTTTTTAATTGGCTTTTTCACTTAGCTTTGTGACAGAGTGACCAGCTGCCCATGTGAGGCCATGTAAGTCTTTATAAACAGCTGGTGCTGGAGATGGAGTCATTGGGATTTATCTCCATTGGGAAGTGTATATAAAAATTTTAATTACCTATGATTTAAATTACTAGTACTGCACATGCTAAAAATAGTTTATTAAAAAAAAACCTGACTCAAAGTTGGACAAATATGGAGATGTGTTGGTAGATCTTGGATGCTCTGGAGCAGAGGCATCTAGAGATTATAGGAATATTGAAGAAATGACGAAGAATATTAAATGTCATTTAGGTGGTAAACAAATGATAAACTGAAAATTTCGTATTATTATAAAAAGTTGAATGATCTTCATTATATCGTGTTGCCTTTAGTTGCAATATTTAAGTGCATTAAGGTATAACATTTCATGATGTTTGTAATAATTATCTCCTGCATTTAGGCAGCATCTTAGTACTTTTTAAAAGGTATAATGGTTAGAAAAAAGGAACAAAGACATGGAGCAGTTGCTTACTGGATATGAGTCCTCTTGCTTTACTACATTTCCATAAAATGTTCTTTGATATATCAGGAATTTTGAGGATGTATGTAGGTGATTATGAAAGGGGAATTTAATCTGTCTTGTAACTATTGTCAATTAAGATTGCATTTAAAAAATAATGCATTAAAGTGAAATAGAATGTAGGGAGCAAAGCTTTTCAACATAGCTTTTTATCCTATTCTGCATAGCTTTTCAGAAAAAAAAGCAAGAGGAAAATTACATTCTCCCATAGTGAGGTTTGGTAGCAAGTAAAAAAAAATTGGAATATCATGTCCTAAAATAAAATGTAATTGGATTATTTAAAATCTGATATATATAAAATCAGATTTTAATGGAATTTTTCTCAGAGTTCCCTACCTTAGTATTTCTTGGTATTTCCTGAAGCTTTTATAAAATTTAACTATTAGTATTAATTTTGAGCTCTGTATCTCTCCAATGCTAAAAGGTATTTGCAAACTTTTGTTACTTCTCTGAAAACAGGAATCTGGCTTTTTCATCCTAATGAAAAAGACCAACCTGCTCTGGTGATAAAGTGGGAGCTGCAGGCAAAGCATCTGGTCTTAAAATTAAATCAGTTATTACTGATCTAAGTACATCATGAGTGACTCATGCCCTTCTACAATTTAAATGTGCTTTATCCTCTGTTTCATTCTTTGCCCTGTAACTTTGGGTAGAAGCTAAGTAGTTCAGGATTTGTTTTTCTTAGGGGACCTGCTTTCAAAATATTTTTGTTCCTCAGCTAGACCTGGCTAAATAATGGTGAGAGAAGTATAGTCCATACCACCAGTTAAGAAATGGAAGGAAGGAGAATTTGATTTTCAGATTTGTTTCTAGAGGAGATGGTTGAATATTACATATACCAGTGTGTTTTAAATATATGGAGTGTTGTTTGTTTGTTTTAACAGCACAATTGAAATGTTATCTCATTACAGCCTTGCAAAAAATACTTCAGTATAAAAATGTGTTAACAGTTAACACATCAAGTACCGTATACCAATGTGTAATAAATATTGCCAGTGGTTAATTTATTCATTTATTTTGGTTGAAGACAACTGTGATTACAGCATTAATGTGTAGATTATTTTGTAGCAACAGCAGCTGCAGCAGTCAGTGCAGAAATTACAGAAAATGCAAATAATTTCTTGTAGTTAAGTAGGTTTTGTCTTTCTCCATGGGGAAAGTACTAACAAGGCAGGTTTCTTCAAAATTCCTGTCTTCTATTATTCTTTACGTGCAAAGGAAGATAAAACAGTGGAGTGTAGACTTAAAGCAATTCTGTTTGTTAAACAGTTTTGTACAGACAGATTTGATTGTATTTGCTTGAAAAATATTTTAACTAGAACATGAATTCTGTAAATAGTGGAAGAAGCATGAGACAGACAAAACATCTTTAATGAAAGCACTCAGCCTTTTTCATGCTCTCAATCTACCTTTATTATGTTAATCAGATTTCACGCAGTTCCCAGCAGGGGTATGTGAAAATTATCTTTTCAAATAAATGAATACAGATTATTTACTGCGTATCAAGAAACTGGTTATAGGTCTTTGATCATTGTCCTGGTGCAGATGTAGAGCAGAGCAGTTATTAACGTTCCAGCTTGTGCAGTGTCCCCTTATCCTTCTGGATGTCTGGATGATGAGGTGGCAGGTACATGTGCCAGCCCTTACCGCCTAGGGACTCTGCCTGCGTTGGGTTCCCACGATGTATTTAAGTCAATTCAGCCACAATGGTCCCAATATAACTCAGGGGACTCTGTCAGGTGCTCTTTCTGGGCATAATGAAGTACATATCATTGGGGCTGGTGAGGGGAAATGGAAGAATTATAATTTACCTGTGCTTCTGTTTTATTTACTGATATTTTGCAGATAAATGACTGGAGGTAATGAGTTCTTCAAGTCATGCCTCCTCATCACAAGTCCCAGTCAAGCAGACAATGTTCAATTAATCTGAGAAACAGTTTCTAGGAAAATTAGAATGATTGAAGTTTGCTACTCTTCTTTCTGTACAATATTCTCCCCTGTTTTCTCTGTGTATATGAAGTCTATGAGAGTTAAATACTGCCTTTTCTATCTTAATTGGTGCCTCACTAATAAATTCTATTAAAAGTTAAAAATGTTATGGGTTTTCTGTGGGAACAGTATATATGCTGTCCTATGTTTTGCTTCAGGATAATGTTTTGAACATCATAAATCAGATCATGGATGAGTGCATTCCACACGAACGGGCCAACCGAGACTTTTGTGTGAAGTTTCCTGAGGAAATACGCCATGACAACCTTGCGGGACAGCTTTGGTTTGGAGCAGAGGTGAGTCTGTCATATTTCTGTTGCTTGGAGTTAATAGATGCTTTTTTATTATGGTGGCAGGAAGCACCAAGTACATCTTGAGACTTTTCTGAAAATAGTAGGTATAACTACAGAGCAAAGTAAAACACCTGTGAGAACTTGCTCTGGGTGCTCAATGGAAAGGGAGTCTTTAAGGTTTTGGCTTTGGTTGGGCTAACAGCACACCAGTTTATTTTCATAATCATTTGCTGTCATTATGGCCACTCTTTTGTGAGTTAGCATCTGATAAGTATTCTTGGGTTTTATTTTTTTTATCCTAATGGACCATTTTCTATCTCATGTTTTAAAAATCTTAAAAGCAAATAAAATAATATTAGGGGGTTTTGTCAGGACAAAAGTTCATCCTCAACAAATACAAGTGCATGCTGTCCCTTTATTTTAATGGCTCATGTTATGCTATAACTTGGACTAAATATATATAACTTTGAACTGTCATTTATTGTACATAACTTGCTTGTTTCATGTGAGTGCTAAAAATATAATGGTTCCTGTGCAAAACACTGAAGTCCATTTCTCTTAACTAGTTTTTCTGAAAGGCTTGATTCTACAGCAACCTGTAGAAGCAATGCATTGCTGTAGTGAATAAGCTTTAATTATTTTAACCAAGGGAAGCCTAAAGTGTCAGGAAAAAGTATGTGTTATGTAAGATATTCATTCATTAGTACTGAAGTCTGTTGGCTAAAAAAAATAAATCATTGTGGCATTTTTAGTGATAAACTGAATGCTTTCTCTTCTCTTGACTTGAGAGAGATTTGAGCTGAATGTTTTCTCTTCTGTTGACTTGAGAGAGATTTGAGACATTGTGAATTTTTGAGACTCGAGTGGGGAGCAGTCTAGACATCCCACCACACAACAGCACATTGTGGTGCTGGTTTCAGCTTTGCCTCTCCTGTATTTGAAGCAATCCTTGGACTCCTGTTATTTATACATTCTTTTCTCTACCAGTTCCTCTTTTCTTTTTCAAGTGAACGTTCCCCATGAAAAGTTCATGTCTTGTTCAGTCCAATGTCCCTCCTTCTGTTCTGCTTCTGAAACTTGTTTTGATAGTTGTTAATTGTAGGCTACTCTGAGTCAGGGAAATCTCAGATAGAATTTAGAAAATGAATTTAGTGTGTCAGTGGTTTGCAATCCTGTCCTCAGCAAAACCCACAGCAGTTTTTCTTCTCATTATCATGTCAGTCCCTGCCATCATCCAGGTGACACCATTCTGTGTTTTAAACTGATGGGAGTCTGTAGTGTTGGCTGGGCTCATTCTTTCTACAACCATCCATTATGATTCCCTGTGAATCCCATCACCTTTTCTTACTCTAAGGGACTAACAAGATGGGATTACAGCAGCGAACACACAGGGAAAGGTGCCAGCCAGTGTAGTGGCTTCTTGCATTGCAGAAAATGCTGGAGGGAGTCACTGAGGCAGTATTTTCTAAAAGGAAAAAAAGCCCTTTATTCACTGTGTTACATCAGCTAATGCCTATGCTCTTTCCAAATCAAACTTTCACTGTATCCAAATCCAACCATCAGGCTGGAGACACCTGTTGGTTTCAGAAAAAGTGACATATGCAGTGATGATGTAATGCTAACTCCTACTGCTGTAGGCACTGTCTGCCTGTAAATTCATGTAGCAAGAAGGCTCTGTGGACTTTGAGAATACATTTGTGTCCTTGTCAGTGCCACCACTGAGTTGTCAGACTGAGAGTACCTGCCAACAGGTAAGATTTGTCCTGTCCATACATTCCCACAAATACTGCTTTGGTTCATAAGAAGTAAGAATGTGACCTACTCTGAGTGCCCTTAGAACACAAATCAGCACATCAGGCTGCTGAGAAAGGGCTGGGAATGCAGGTCCCCCATACAGAGCTGCCGAAATGCCTCCCATCCACAGTAGTGCAGGGGAAAGGGGAGGGATACAGCTGCAAATGCAGATTAAAAAAAGGTGGGATCTCTGAGACTAAAACGCTAGCGGAACCTTGCATATTTTCAGTTAATAAAAATATTTTCATTAATACAGAAAATACGATTTATAGCAGTACTCATTTTCCTCCAGAAGTATCCAGAAAGGAATAAAGCCAGCAGTTGTTTTTTAGAACAATTCTTTTTTTAAAGTTTCACTAATGTGTTATAGTAAAAATCTACTTTTAATGTCTTTATCAGCTGGTCAAAGGGAGTCCATGTATAATGCCTGAGGCAAGAAGTCTCTTAAATAGATGCTTTCCAGACACTGGAAGGGAAGAATCGCTTGATGACCTGGTTTTTTATATTCTTTCCCATAAAATATATTTGCGATTTCTGTGGAAAGCAGAATACTGGATCCATGGTCTGATAGCCAGTGTAGCCAGTTTTGTTGTAAAGGACATCACAATTGCAGAATTTCTGTTCTTTTGTTTTGCAATTACATTTATTTTGTACAATCAAGCAGTCCAGCCCGAATCAAAACAGTCCATGGATTGTAATTTTGCTGGATTCACATCCCTCTTAGGCAGGCAATCCTCGTGCACACAGAGTATGTATCCTACACATGCTTATTGCCTTACTATGAGAGAATAGCTTTAAATTCTTCTGTCGCCACCTCTTGCACTTGAGCCTCTCCCCATTCTCATGTTTCCTTGGCTGAGCTGCTCCCTAACCTTGTATGTGCAAACTTACGATTCTTGACGTACCAGTCTTAAATCTTTTACTTGTTTCATAATTTGTAACCAACTGGGGCTAAGTACTGCACTTGTTCAAAGTATTAAATAGCACATCCTGTACTTTGTTTTTAAATATAAAAGAAACTTTGTAAAAACTAATGTTTTTATCTCTTCATATATTTCGTAGTGTTTGGCTGCTGGTTCGATTATCATGAATCGTGAAATTGAGAGTATGGCTATGAGGCCGTTGGCCAAGGATCTGACCCGGAGCCTGGAGGAAGTCAGAAACATCATTCGTGACCAGGCCTTAAGGGATTTGAACCTCTACACAGAAAAAATGAAAGACTCACTCAAGCATTTTGATGTCCTTTTTGCTGAGTTTGAATTAAGGTAAAAGAGCTGAAGTAAGTGGGTTGTGAGCGTTGGCTTGGCTGCTGCAGCTGTGGTGTGGTTTGTTGGCTTTTTGGAAATTGGCTGTTCTGTTCTGTTTTTGCTTAATGAAAAAAGAATGTAATTTTTTTTATCATGGTACTCGGATTCTTTAGTAATTTGTTGTATTGTTAGATTTTTTCCTTTCAAGCTAGCAATAATGAGAAGAAAACTAAATAGCTTTTTCCAATCAACATTTGCTCTCTCCAACTAAACTATAATCTTCAATTTGCATACTGGCATGTGGCATTTGAGGGAGAATTTCCAAGGCACAAAAGGAAACCATAAATCTCTTCTCTTAATGTTTTCTTTGTTGTAGAAAAGGCAACAAATACGAGATGTTTAAAAAGAAAAGAATGATAACAAATATTCTAGAGACTATGAGGTTTTGTTCTCTTGTGCTCAGAGATACAGGCAAGATGCACCCAGTGAATTTAACAAGGCAAATTGAATTCTGCTGAAGGAAGTGCTTTTACACAAGCCATAATTAAACACAGGAACTCATTGATTTGAAAACTTCTAATTGAAAAATGGCTCGGAGGTTTTATAGCAAAAATAAAAATAACTGCTTTTGGGGTGATAAAAGTAACTGCTTTTTGCATCAAAGGTCACATTGACCAAGTCTTGCATTGTCCTTCAGAGTTTAAGCCAGCTACCTGCATGTGTTTTAGATGCTTGTGGTGCTGGCCATGGACAAGATAATGGGCAAGATTATTTATGGACCTAATATAATGCAGTCATTCGAGCCCTCAGCAGAACATGTTTCTTAGAACTGAGTAGGCTTTGAAATTTTCTTGGGAATAGAAGACTGTCTTGCCTCCCATTACTGTTTGCACTTCCTTAATATACATATTTCCTTGTATTATTTTATTCAGGTAAGCAGTTTTTTCTGGTTAGAAAAAAGCATCATTATTCTGCTACATTGGAAACCATTTTAATTGAAAACATTGCCTAAAAAAGTGCTTTTAAGTGTGGTTTTGAGTACAGGTACTAGTGGCCATCTGGTTCTCAGCAGTGCCTGTGCAATTTCTGGCCTGTCAGTATCAACTCTACATACATAATTTTTCTTTACCATTGTTCTGCAAATAGGTTTTTTCCTCTTTCTGTGTTACTTGTCTGCAAATGATCAATAACTAGTACAGTGATAGAAACCCACTTAACTTTTACCAGTGTGTCTTACCTTGTTGAATTAGTGCTTTTGCAAGTAATTCCACATAGAAATGAGGCCAAACCTCAAGTGTCATAAATTGTCTCCTCTGGGTAACTGAAATGTCACTAATCTGATTTCAGGTAAAGCCTTTCTAGATAAAATGTTTGGTTTAGTCGGTTTCCTAAGGAAATGCAGAGTAAACTACTCTGTCTTCCATATGTGGCAGTAAAGAGCCTTCTAGGACCAACCTCTCTGTGCCATACAGTCTAGAGTTCTGATAGCTAAATACGTGTGATTATATTGCTGAATTACTACTGAGTTCCACTTACTCCGTCTGGAATAAGTAATTTGGCTGTATTTCTAATAGATTCTTACACTGTTTTCATAGTGAGTGCTGTCAAAATAAATACAAAATGCTGCAGGAAATGTTAGGTTTCTTAGCAGATTTGTCCTAGGTTTGCTTTTATTTATAATCTTACTTATTAAGGCATGTAAAACAGTGGTATGTTATTTTATAATCTTTGTAGTTATGTGTCGGCCATGGTACCTGTGAAGTCTCCAAAAGAATACTATGTCCAGCAAGAGGTAATCGTACTGTTCTGTGAAACTGTGGAGAGGTAAGTTAAGGACTAGATCTGAGCTTTTGTAGATATACTATAATTATAGTCTTGAAGAAAAATAAAAACACCTGATATTTTGCTTTTGTAGTAAGTATTGATGTAGAAAGTTAAAAAGAATTAAGCATACTTGCCAGGCACAAGCCTATGCTTTTATGTTTTCTAAATAAAAATAATCCCAAACCCAACAGAAGTTAGTAATTCAACAATAACTATTATTGGTATGCCTAGTTATAAACATGTACATGAAGACTAAGCATTTAAATAAGCGACGTCTGTTTAAAGCATTAAGACTTAATGATGTCTCATGCAAGAATACATGGGGAGATGACTCAAATGATCTGTGAACCTCTAGAGATTATAATAAAGAATTGGTAAAAGCTCTTTAAAGTCTTACAGGACTAGAGCTTGACTCTGTGCAGAGATGATGAAAAAAATCAAGCAGTCCAGCAATTCATAAGTTCTTTTAGAAGCATAAGGTGCAAAGAAAAGTGTGAATGTGGAATGTACTGTTGAACAACTTTTTTTCTTCCCTCTTGTGGCAGATTAATTAGCCTAGCAGGTGGGCAGTAGAGAGGGGGAACAGCAGGTGAAATACTCAGCTTTAGTGGTGTTTTAAACAGTGCAACACTGTTCTTAAAAGGAAGCTAGTGAACCTTATTCTGAGCATAATTAAAACACCAATTGACTGTAAAACACCCTTGGAGTAAGTGTTTTACTGTCATACAAGGAGAACTTGTGAAGCAGACCCTGGGTCTGGTGTGGTCAGCCCTTTCACTAAGGGATGAAGGAGTACAGGGCACACTGCCTCTTTCTGTAGATGACACCGAGATCAGAGGTGTTTCAGGTGTTTTACACAGGATTACAACTCAAAAAAAGGTCACAAGAAGGAGGAATTACCTTCCCTCAGTCAGAGTGCTGCTACATATACACATATTCAGCTGCTGGATATACATGTCAAGCGGAGACCGAGGGGTCTGGAGCATCTCTCATGCTGTAGGTACCAAGAGGGCTTGCTTTGTGGTTGTGCTCTGTCCACCACCAGCAGTACTAGCCAGAGTGCTGACAAGGAATAAGCAAAAGTTATTTCTGTTCTTTTGGGGGCCAAAAGCAGGACTAGTGTGCAGTTTCGAGTGTTATCTTAAGCACTGATATGGACAAATCAGAGAAGAAAATTGAGGATGTTATGAAAATTGAGGAAATCAGGAAGTTGTGAAGAAAGCTGGAAAGCATAGCCAAGTAAAAAAAATCTAAACAAATTGGGTTTTGGTCTAAAAGGGGCTTAAGACATTTGAGAAGCTATTTGAGGACAATGAATTCTCCCCCAAATATTAAATCACAGTATACTTTGAGTTGGAAGGGACGCACAAGGATCAATCCAACTCTAAAGTGAATGGCCCACACAGGGATTGAACCCACAGCAAATCCTTAGACTTCAACTTTCTTTGTTAGTTTGGGGGAGTTGGCCTAGATGATTAGAGCGATTTGTATTTGAAAGTGAAACCAAATACTTTCCCCTATTACTTTAAAAATGTTTCTTTTAGTTGAAAAACTCTTAGTAGTTGTTTTTAGTAACAAGCTGAAGCTTGATGTGAAATAGTAAATAAAAAGGGAACGTGGCATAAAACTAAATTTAGAGTTGGGTTACTGTAAAAGCTTTAAATGTTCGAAGGGATTTTTTTCTTACATGAATTATTTTTTGTTATGCTGTTTTTTTGAAGCAGAGGCTAAAGCAGTCAGTAATATACATAGTGGTTTAGATTGTACCAAAATAGTTCATGAGTTAAATACTGTCAGTTTGGTTTTGCTTGTAACAATTTTTTCAATTTTTTTCCTAGTGAAATGTATTCTGCGAGAGTTTGAACTCTTACTAAATAATTTTATTCTTCTGCTTAGAGCCTTAAGGCTTGGATACCTCACTCAAGATATGATAGATGACTATGAACCAGCTTTAATGTTTACAATTCCAAGATTAGCCATTGTATGGTAAGTAATTTTTTAACTACTCTCCACTCTGCCTCCTTTAAAGGTTTATTTAAGATTTGAAACAACATTTTCAGAATTTTGACATATTTTTTTTCACCTGAGTTTGCTTGTGCTTTCTTAAAAAAAAAAAAGATGATGATTATGTTAGAAATTAGTATAAATCATTACCAGTTTAATGTAGAATATCAAGACAAAAAAACGTATGTTAGATCCCTAAACAGAAAAGGCAGGAACAATTGCAGACATCCTCTAGCAAAATTTAAAAATTAGGAACACCAGTCTTTGAAATGTCATGTTGTCAGAAATGTTTTTTGAAAGCACATATTTTATGTCACTCAAAAATAGTATGACTTAAGGATGAAAACCAAAAGTATTCAGTAAGATTTGTGTCTTTTCCTCAATGATTCTGGATTCCAAAGTAATTATCGTGGCAAACTGCATTGCACCCACTGAGTTAGGTTTAATTCTCTTCAAGGAAAGTATGAACATGCGTAGCTTTTGTGTAGATTTGTGTCCTGTATTGACCACTCAAGACAACTAAATTATAACAGTGTTTTTGCTTCATACAGTTTTTGCAATGTTGAACAAATCAGATGCATTTTTCCTAGTGAGTCTTCATGATGTAGTAAGACAGCAGCTTCTCTGGAGTAAAGCCAGCATATTTTTAATATTTTACCATTGTGAATGTTTTAAAGTCAGCTAATATAAGTAGTATAATTGAGGGAAATAAGAAACCTCAAATCCTGAGTGTAATATGCTTCTCCTCAGGAAATCCCTGTGGTCTGTTGTTCCTGTTAAATAGGGTATTGTCTGTAGCTGTCATTCTGAAAATAATAACAGTAATAATCTGATCATTGAAAGACAACAGAAATGTGAGAACTCAGTTTGAAGCTGCTGGAAGACACAGTGAACAGGAACACATCACAACTAAAGGGCTCTCTGGAAAATAGATTGTCTATCCCAAATTACAAAGGATAGAGAAGGAGGAAAGAAAAAGTTTAACTGCTCCTAATTGTCAGTGATTTGAAAATAAGTCAAATAAAACATTGCCATGTGAAGTTCCACAGCAAAATTGCACCATCCAGAATCAGTGTTGTCTGGCAGAAACACAGGGGTTTTATTTGATCTGTGAAAGGGGAAACCTTTAAATCCAAAACAGATGCAAGGCACAGTTGTCAGGCTGTGGCTCTGTGTCTTCATGAGAAGGATGGGCCTGGGCAAGGAGAAGTGCCAGATCCTCTCAGTCCTTTAAGGGTCATTTTTGTCTACGGTTTCTTTTCAGACATCAGTTTATCATATACATGTTATACAGTGCACATTGTCTGGTATCTCAACAGGTGTCAGTGAACTTTGAACCTCATAGGAACTACAGAGATGTTCTTTCCATGCTACAGCTGCATTCAGGCTTTGATTCAGAACTCTTTCAAACGTTACACAGAAGCCATTTCATAGCATTTTTTTTTTTAAGTCCTCTAGCCAACTTCTGTCTTTTTTAATTTCTTCTGAGAATTAAGCTCTGTGGAAAGCAAACCATACCTGAAAGCTAAAGGAACAGTGACTTTTCATCAGGTAGAAGTTTGGTGAGAGCAGCCTCGAGCTTCCACTGAGCAAAGCAGTAATATTTATTTAGGCAGAACGTGAGTCAGCAATAACTGCTTCACTTCATGGAGCCTGCTTGTTGAAGCTTGGAAAACATATTTAAAAAAACACACATCCCTAGTAACAGGATAATTGGTCTTCAGCCATGAAAAGAAAAGGTGACTTGCAAAGAAAAGCAATTTTTCTCTCTCTTCTTCCCCTGCTTTTGCCCTCAAAACCCTAATCCCTTGGTTTGTTGGGGTTTTTTATCATTGGAATTCATTTAACTGGTGACATCAGCTTTGCTGCTGTGTCTCAGAGAACCTTTGATGGTCACACAGGGGGTTGCTCAGGAAAGGAACATGCATTTGAAATACCTTGAGTAACGGAGCAGTGACTCTATGGGCAGGAAGGGGAAGACGGCTTGGGAAAAAGAAAACTTATGTAATCTGGAATGTGAGAACGTGTGATCCATTTGCCTTGAGAAACAGACGTTGTTTTTGCAGTGGGCAGAGGATTGAACAGTTTTAGGCAGAGTGGTTCCTGGTGTGGGCGGAATGTGCTGTCAGACACAGTTTGGTGTGATGCTGCAGAGACGGTGGAGAAGGTGAATTTTGTCTAATCCCTGAAACACGGGCTGGTTTGGGCAGTAGTTATTTGGTCAGGAGGAGCTGTTGAGGTAACTCCAGTGAGGTACATGGAGGCTCTCAGGATTGTGAACTAGAACCAACCTCTTTTCAGGGAAATGTCTGCAACTGCTGAGTTGATTTAGAAGTATGGTATTGTCAAAATGTGTTTTATGAGATTTAGCAAATCTGGGGTTTTTTGGTTTTTTTCAATCATACATCGATACCAGGTTATATTTACTTTAGAGGTAGAAAAATAGGAGTTTAGGAGTCTTGTCTAGAAATTATTTAGACTTGAAAGCAAAAGCCATGTGCAGTCTATCAAATCAGTGGACTTTCCCCAGCTTCCTTGATAATAGGTTTCTTTTGGGTTTGGTTAATTAGTCAGCTGCAGCTATAAAATCAATGTATGCTCTTCCACTGCTTTTTCTCCCATGTTACTTTAAATACAATCTAATTCTAACTGTGGGTGAATAAGACAAAAAGAAGATAACAAGTTGTAACTTATAGTTCTAATGTTTATGTACAGTTGCTTTTCTGACTTTGTTCGGTGGTTGCTCTGTGTAATGAAATTTTCATTTTTGTGTGTGTTCATGCATGTGTTTGAATTACAGTGGCCTTGTTGTCTACTCTGAGGGACCATTAAATTTGGACCATAAACCAGAAGATATGTCTGAACTCTTCAGACCTTTTCACACTTTGCTAAGAAAAATAAGGCAAGTAATAAAAGATAGTTGTAACTGCTTCTCTTCTGAATTGAAAATCAGAGGCCTGAAAAAGAACTCATAAATGCTTAGAAAAGTAGTTTTGTTTGCTGTTAACCATAAACTGCTTTTTCCTCTCATCAGCCTGGTACACCCGTGAAATAACTAAATCTAGTTTTTCATTTCACAGTAGTTTTCTGAACTTTTAGTCTCTGTGATAGTTTCTTTTTTTCTGAGTGTCATTTTATTGCATTTCAGATTTTCTTATGCTCGGATGATGCCTGAAATAGTGAAGTTACAATTTATCTTTGTGAGATTCTGTTTCTAATTAGCATCAAGGTTTTTGTTAAGTAGGCTTATTACATTTTCTCATTATGTTATGATGCAATACTCACATAGTTTTTAACTTAATAGAAATGACTATCAGTTTTTCATATTGTGGATCTGTTTTTACAGGATGGATCACTTTATACATACCTCTTTCCACAGTGCTTCAGTCTTGGCTACCGTTGGAGCTATGGGCTTTGGCTCAAGTATAAAGAGTATTAATCTATTTTTTTCTTAACTGAGATCTTTAGAAGACTGATTTGTTACTTTGGAGAAATCAACCTGAATCTTTAATGGATCTCTACATCCTTTTTTTTAACATTGACTCTTCAGGTATCTTATCTGGGTGTTAGAAAAAGTTTTCTAAATCCATAAGCCTTATTATTTTCTTAGAATTCAAATTTATATACCAACTGTAAATTTGGTTCCTAGAAATCTCAAGAGATAATTTGGCAGGGCTGTTTTTTGGGGGTTTTTTTGTGTTTTTTTTTTTTTTCCCCTGTGTCCAATTTTCACCTGTTTATCACCTCCCCTGGATATCATGATGACAGTATGATGCAAAAATAGTTTTCATGTAGTTTATCCAGATTAATGTCCTCTCCTCCATTAGAGGTGAGGCATCTCCTGAGGGGGAATGTAAGCTCTGTCAGAGGTGGTTCAGAGGGGACCTGTTTCTGAAGTTAGCTTTTATGAGCATCCAAACCACACCCTCTTGTGTCCCTCAAAGATTTCTTAGTATTTCTGTCTTGAAGTCTTATTTTTAGGTGCAGTAGCGATACTCATATTGCAATCTGAGAATTAAAATAGACAAATCAACATGTTTGGTTGGTTGCGGTTTTTTGAGTGATTATGATTTTATAAAGCATTGACTAAATAACAACAACATGAATTGAGGAACAAAACGTAAATTAGAAGGGAAAAAAACTTCATTGGTACCAAAGCTTAAAAGTCCATGAAATTTACATTAAAATACCTTATTCCCAATGTATGGCTATCACAGATATTTTCACCAGCATTCCACAGACTGACTAAAGCCAAGAGGATATTTAAAAGCTAATATACTTCTAATCTCTACTTTCTGCTTACTCCTTATATTTCACATCATGGAAAATGAAAATCAATGGAGTCAGTTTATTGCTCAGACCATTTAATTTTCAGTTACTGTGAACTTTGTTCTGGGGTTGAAAACAGATTAGTAAAATACTTGTTTGTTCAATAACTGCAATTTTCAATGCAAACTTTAAAAATTGAAAAAGCTCTTTCATACTCATTTTTGGAAAAACTTCTGATATACTTTAAGACTTATATTTATTCTGTCAAGGGAACATTAAGAAATGTGATTTCAGTTGTCTAGGAGACAAAGTTTGCAAAGTGTTCTTAGTGAGATAGCATCTAACAGAGCAAAAATTCAAGCAAGACGTAATGAGGAATTCCATCTCTGGCAGTCTCTGAATTGAAGGAACTCAAATATTGGCAAGAAGAGGGCTCGAAAAATTATATATAAATATAAAACTATATTCCTTTAGTAATATTCTTGGATGAAGAATACGTTGAATGAAAATAACAATGAGATACAAGTAAGTGTGCTGTTCCTATAGAGTAATTGAATTATTTTTCAAGGGTACCTGAGCTGTCTAGATTTTTTTTCTTATTGCCTATGTTTTTTAACTCATCAGGCTGCAGTTCCTACTCTGTGAGAATGTTCACAGAAACCTATGAAAGAAGATGGAATGAGTTCCTTGATATCAATATTTCTGCTCCTCAGTAAAGAAGGAATGTTTTTTCCTGAAGTCTTTCTCCTGTCTCCATCACCAATAGTTAAGGCATGAAAACAGATTCGGTAGTTCTCAGTTAAAATAGTTGCATCTTATACTGCAGTTGTGTGCCTGTTGTAAGAATACAGAACAACACTATACTGCAGAATATGATCACATCCCAGTGAATTTCTCTCTGAAGTTCTATAGCTTTTTAGCCAACTAAAGATTTTAACTCACAGAGTAACATCAAATACATGGCTGATTATTTTGTAGGATTACAGGTAATTAATATTAAACTGTATTATCCTAAAATATCTGTAAGGCAAAAAGAAGTACTGCATTTAATTATGTGGATGCACATAATTAAATCAGGACTAGCAGAGAAAAATACCTATTAGCTAGGAAAATTTTTCGTGTCCTATTGGTGGCTGACAGCGTTGAAAACAGTAGAGATTATTGAGACTCTCTGAGCCAAAGCAGTTCTTGCTTAGATTTTGGTAAGGTCGAGCAGCAAATTACAGCTTTGAATGCTTTAATTAATATCTAAGCCAGGTGCTTTTGTTGACTTCTATTTTGGATGTAAAACATTTTATACACGTATCAATGCATAATTATATAGTAGTGTTATCTCTGTTCCTTTGAAACTGAGACATTTGAACCATTTCTGCTGAATTACTGCAATCTGCTAAGGAAGCATACAAAGTATATCATCTGCTGTATGCTTAGATATTTAACTTTAATGCCTGTGGCACTGCACATTCTTGTGATGAAGTATTACCTATACTGTATATACATGTGAGGCTGCTGTACAGAGATTTGCAGAGGGAATTTTGCAGTACTTCTTAATTCTGCCCTATTTCAGCGTTCTTTGCTTGCCTGGTGCCTGATTCTGGACCATTACAAGTGATGGCAGGGCCCCTATGGATTTTGGTGGTGCAGAATCAAGCACATTGCAGATCAAGTGGTGCAGAGTCAGAGGATTATACCATTCTAAGTACATTGAGGCCTTTCAGTATCATTGACTAGAAATCAAATGCAATATGCATGCTGTGTTAAAGGATTGGGTGGGGGCAGCGTGAAATTTGTATTCTCTTGAAGTGTGCACAGTGATTTGAGGAAAATGGGTTAGGTTTTCCAAGGTGGATGTGTTCAAAACCTTTATTTGACTTAAAACTTCTGCAGTAAAGGAGTACCGGTGCTATTTGTTACATATCAGTGTTGGTTTCTCAGTGTTGATTTACCTGAACAGATCCGCAGCCTTTGGTGTGTGGAGGCAGGAGGATGAGCATGGCATCCCTGCACCTGAATCACACACTTGCAGTGGCAGCTCCATAAAGACAGCTGGCTGTGCTCTGTTCAGAGCAGGAACAGAGGCACAGGCTGGCATTAACAATGATGCTGTTCTCTGAAAACAAGGCAATTTAAAATTCTTGTCAGAATAGGAGCAAAGTTAATGGAGGAAGCTTGAGGAATGTGCAAGACTAGGGGTGTTGTGTCCCTGTCCTCGGTTTAGAGAAATTTGTCTTTAAATGGACATCTGGCCTCAGTTCTCTGAAGAAGTAATTTCTGCACCCTGGATATTGGCAGTAGAGTAAAATATGTTCATTGGTTTTGCAACAGGCAAAGTAAATTTCTACTACTGCTTGTAACAAGCAGGGCACGTCTGAAGAACATGCTTTGTTTTTCTGCCAGTAGCTGTAACCACTGAAAGAAAAATGTTCTTCATGTTTTGAAAGCTAGATTGCCTTCCTGTGATATGATGCCAGAAAGAGTAAAAGCAGGTGAAACCTCAACATGCTCTATTTTAAATTCAGTGTTTTCTAAAGACTCTCTGAGAAGAAAGCACAGTGCTTCTGTCAGGAGGAATCTTTACCTGTGGCTTCTGTATAATGAAAGCAGAGGGAGAAATTATTTTTTTGCATATGAACACAATGATTTAAAGGTGCTTCAGCAGAAAGGAAATGAACTGTTAAGTAGCTGCAATTTAATTAAACTTACAGTTTACTAATGATGCCTGATGTTTAGTATTTTAATAGTGAAATTTCATGTTTCTTCCTATATACTGATTGACATTTGTTTTGTTCTCAATATTTACACAGGCAATTTTAAACATGGCATGTTCCTAATGTTGGCAGTGAATCGTGTATAATCAAATATATAGTGTATCTGAAAGGTAACTGTTGATCAAACATTTGTCACCTTTAAAACTGGTTGTTGAATCTAGGGAATTTTTAACCAGAGAAGTGAAGATAATTGCCTGGACCTCTTATAGAACAAGCTATATTTGTTAATAGCAAAGTGTCCGGTGTTTGAATTGGGGAAATAAGCATATTTCCTTTGAATTTAAAGTAGGATTACTTCTCTACTGAAATTACAGGGCTGGTAGACTACCACATATAATTCAACTGTGTTACTCTTGCAAGGCAGTGTGGATCTGACTCACCTAAAAAGACCTAAGGACTGTCAACTGATTTCATTATTACTTTTTTAAATCAGGTTTTACTTACTGTTTTCAAAACCGAACACACTTAAATTTACACTTGTATTTTTAATATCTATTACTAAAATATTAATATATATTTTTAATATCACCTATTGCATAGGTGAGGGGCAAGCTTAACCCCTTCACTGTTACATTTGTGTACTTACTCATTGCAGTTTTTTTTAAATTTAAAAACCCAACTGTTTTTAAAATCCCACATTACTTAGTTTATGCTTATAAAATCCTACATCATAGTGTTTCTGTAAAAACTAACAAAGTGAAAATTCATGATACAAGACCTCATGGCAGCAATCTTGTTATTTATTTGTCTTTATTCATTCTATTGGTATAGTTATTTCAAAAATAAATATTAATCTGCTATTTTTATGTTGACCTTAAAACTTAAACCATTCTGTCCGTTTGTTTTTAAGGTGATGTTAAAGTATTTAGTCTCTTAAAGACACTGATTGCTGTTTAAATACAAGATCTCAGTAATCATTACATACTGTTTAGACAAACGAAAGGAATGTATAGGTATTTAAAATGTTCTAGTGTGCCAGATAGCAATACTGGTTTATAGCTGTGTTAGGTAAGTGGTTTGTTTTGGTTTGCCTTTTTTTTTTAAGGGGAAGGCATGATGTTGCAACTGTTCTTATAAGGTACTTCTGGAGACTTAGAATTTTTTTTCAAGGTCATAATACTCATATAAAGCAAGATTTAGAAACCAAATATGTTAATTGTGTGGAATGTATATAACCATAAATTTATTCTGTCTTCAGCATGCTTATCTAAACTGTTAGTTGTTTGGGTTTTTTACATTGTAGGTAGCTAATATACAAATGAGATATTAGTGATGTATTTTCTGAGCTATTTGAAAAACTGATAGTACCTGCAAAAAAATTTGGTCTTTGAGTTAAGAAATTAAGAATGCAAACCATTGGCTGGAAGTCAAGATGTGAAATGTGTTGGATGTTTCTTTTGGATTTTGGTCCTCTTGTTTAGACTGATTTCTTCTAATATGTGCATATTGTTATTATTGTGATACCAGCTGTATGTCACCTCCAAGTGATTCCTAAACACATGGAATTATGGACTCCTACCCTCTGTTGAACAGGTCTTGCTTTTCCCACCCATTCATTTATGCTAAAATGCATTTACTAGTCTTTAAAAATGTTGACAGCAATTCTTGACAGAGGATATATTTATATGTGGCTTCTAATTGAGAAGGGTAGCGTAAATGAAATTCAAAGCTAAAATTAAATGCTGCTGGGTCTATGAATTTGTTTTAAAGTTACAAAGCACTTATAACACTTTGTTTTCAGATGTTCATAGTCCTAAACTGCAATACTGAGGACATTGGGTAACACTGGAGATGCTGCATGTTTATTGAAAACACAGTTTACTAAATAGCTAAATGTTTGTTTCTTGATCTGCCTCATTCTTAACAACATGCAGACGCTCAACTCTGCAGTTGACAGACTGTTGTGGTTTAACCCCAGCTGACAACTCAGCCCCACACAGCCACTCACCCTTTCAGTGGGAGAGAATCAGAAGAGTAAAAGTGAGAGAACTCGTGAGCTGAGATAAAAGACAGTTTAGTGGGTAAAGCAAAAGCCTCACACACAAGCAAAGCAGAACAAGGAATTTATTCACCCCTTCCCACAGGCAGGCAGGTGTTCAGCCATCCCCAGGACAGCAGGGCTCCATCACACATAATGGTGACTTGGGAAGACAAATGCCATCACTTTAAACATCCCCCTTTCCTCCCCCTTCCCTCAGCTTTATATACTGAGCATGATTCCCTGGGTCAGATGGGGTCAGCTGTCCTGTCTGTGTCCCCTCCCAGTTTCTTGTGCACCCCCGGCCTCCTCAGTGGTGGGACAGTAAGGGAAGCAGAAAGGCTTTGGCTCTCTGTGAGCCCTGCTTAGCAATAACAAAACCATCCCCGGATTATCAGACTGTTTTCATCCCAAATCCAAAGCACAGCCCCACAGTAGCCACTGTCAAGAAAATTAACTCTATCCCAGCCAAAACCAGAACCCTGAGTTAAGTGTTCAAGGCAGGAGGGAGCCAATTTTCAACCCCTGTTTCTGTGAACAGGCTTTTAGATATCAGTGTTGCATAAGTGATATTACTATTTTTAATGAATTCTTTTATCTGACAGTATAATGCTGTGAAACTTCTGCAGTACTCTTCTGCGAAATAATTTTCAGAATCTAGTTGAAGGATGGCAAATTGGTTTGCTAATTAAAGTCAAATTTGTGAATTAAAAAATTGAAATTACCAAATATATCTAATTGTGTGTGATGTTTTCACTACAAGTAGATGGGGAGGGGGAAGTTACATTTTTGTGTGTGTTGGTTTATTTTGGGGCTTCACTGCAAGCATGTTTATAATTTGATACCCTGTGTTTGCATGACTAATCTCAAATTCAGGCATCAGCAGTCACATGTTCTGAATATGAATGCCAAATGCACTTTGAGTTGCAAAGTTGAAAGTACTGTGTGTCCTCAAGTTCTGGATTTCTGCACTAACAGTGAAAGCTTTCTTCAAATCTGTACCATCAGTGCCTCCTATGATTGTAAATGCCAAGTGATGTGTGCATTTCTTCATTTTTAGGGATCTACTTCAGACACTAACTGAGGATGAACTGCACACGCTGGAACGTAACCTTTGCATCTCTCAAGATGTAGATTTTCCTGTCAGAGCAGATCCTGAAGTACCCTCTGTCATTACACCAGGCTTAACTGCGACTTTGCCTCCGAAGGAACTTTCGGCAAAAGCTGAGAACACAGAGGCTGAGCTGGCTTGTTCGATGCAGTATGATGAACAGGAGCTGGAACAGCTGAACAGGATGGTACATAGAGTTGGAGATGAAATGTCTTCTCTGCTTTCCCCTCCAAGCATCTGTCAGTCTCCAGCTCACAGACCTACCCTAAGAAATAGTTCTAGCACAGAAGCTTCACCAACAAGGCACCATCTTGACAACTTAACTGATGAAGAGGACAGAGTGTTTTTTATGGATGACCTAGATGGAGCAGGAGAAGCTCTTGCTGGGTTGGATTCAGTAAGTGATACTTTTGCTTGGGTGAATAACCCTTGCCACGATTCAAAACAGAACCTGCAATATAGAGATGCTTTGCTGTATGAGAATGGCCATCAGACAGAGGAAGCTTTGCTTTTAAAAGATGCTGAAAGTGACTTAAGCAATAATAACAACGTTGAAGATGGAAAGCAGATGTCTGGCATTTCAGTTCCAAATTCGTGCAGCTGCCTGGAAGGTCCAGACTCACAGTTATACCTCAATGGCTGGGATGCCTACGGGGATGACGTGGAAACAGCAGAAGTGATTGCTCACAGGACAGGGGGAATGAAAATATCTGCTACTGTAATATTCAACCCTAAGTCTCCCTCCAGCTCAGAATCCCCAGTAACAACTCCAGAAGCAGCTATTAGTTGTGTTCCTGGATCTGCTAATCCATTAGCAAATGAGGAGGAGGATGAATCCCATAAACTCAGTATAGCTACCACAAACTGTCTAATTAATTCCTGTGTGTGTTGTGGCAGCTGTGAAGACAGCAGGGAGGATGGTGTTGAAGGTTTAAAGACTAAACATTCTGCAGGAGGTGTTGTAAATGCTTCGTACACATTAGTAAAGTCTAAGGAACTGGACCATGTAGATAACTTGGACAATTCAGTCCCTGCACAGGAAACATTAAAACCTGAAACTTCTGCTTTGTTAGCAGAAAGGGACTTTGGCAGTGAAGAGCAAAAACTGCCAATCTCCTCTAAGTGCCTGGCACATTCCTCAGGTTCACAGGTAGGAGCAGAAAGTGATTCACAGGGAGAAGGAGAAAGCATCTCAAATCAGCAGAAGTGGGAGAAGAGAAAACAACTATGTGAGAAAAAAATGGACTATAATGAAGATGCTAGTAGTGAAAGGACAGCAAAGGAAGATGTAAAGTCAAGATCTAGTTCAAGGTAAGAGCAACCTGCTGTCTTGGTAGTAATTTGCATGTACATAAGTTGCTGTTATCCTTGTACTGTAGCAATTGGTGTATCATTAATGTTGATTTTAAAGATAACAGTGTGTTGCAGGATTAAGGAATTTACCCATAGTTTTTTGTTTAATGTAGATAGCTTTTTACTGGATTTCTGCTTTTCTGCAAAACATTTGGAGATCATCTGAATTTTAGTCTAATGTCTCTATATCATTGAAATCAATGTTGCATTACCTGCTTAATGTATCCAAGAGGGCATTGCTGCTAAACGGTACCTGGGTCATTATTTCCATTGTACTTTGCTGTTTTACAGGAAAAGTGTGTCTGGCAGATACTAAAAAGTTAACTTCTGCATCACTGCACAGGGTTAAATTGGAATCGAAACGCATTTTACCTTAGCTTCATTTGAGAGAACGGAGCTGATCATGCTGCCTGAGGGCATGAGTGTATTTGTGAATGTCTGTGTGCTGAAGGAGCCTAACAGAGTGCAGAAGAGCCTTTTAAACCTATTGGACCATTTCAGCCAAAGTTCATAGAAGAATAGCGGTCATGGATTAGGGTTCTACATCTTTAATGACAATAAGGAACTCGATAACAGGGAGATAACATAATAATACTTGTATTAAAGAAAATGCCATGCTTCGGCTCAGCTTTGATTAGACGTTAGGGATCTTACACACATCAGTGGAAAACCTGACTTCATTTGGTTTACTGTTTAGTAGAGGATAACCTGTTTTGTATGAGTAATGTCCTCAGTTTCCCTGAAGTATTAATATCATGAGGCAGAGGAAAGAAAGTAGAGATAAATTATTGTTGTTTCCTGTCCTTCTGTGACAGCTTTCTTTTTTTGTGTGTGTGTGATGGAGGATCTCTCATGGTATATTTATAGAGTTCAGGATAACACAGTGGAGATGGCTTGAATCGTGACGCGTAACCACAGTATAAAGGCTGCAAAAATAAGCATTTGTTTAATAACATACCTGTTGAATTATGAGATATGTTACTGGTAATGGAAATAGAATCAAGAGTTCTTTGTCCTGGAGTTAATTCCTTTTACAGGTAAAATACAATTGGTGTGCACAAAACTCAACTTTTGAGAAGGTAATTTTGTCTTTCTCGTTATTCTGAGTATCTGCTATTATAAAACTCAGACAATTTGTCTACTAATTTTTGCCTTTGGTAGGATACTAAATGAAATTTGTGAGAATAAGTCTGTAAAATATAATGAAATTATGTATATATATAAGCTACTTTTTCAGCCTTCCATGTTTTGTGAATGTGACAACTTCTTCTCCACCAATCTGTCCAGCTTCTATTAATACTATTTATAAACTTTACCTGATAGTTGTCCTTCTACAGAGAGTTTTGTAAGTCTGTGTTCCTCTGTGTCCTTTGGTTTGCTTCTGGTTCCTGTTTGGCCGCTCACAGGTGTTGTGATTTTGTAGAACCTATGTCACATTTTGTCTATGTGGTTACTTTTTCAGATTGGAAAAGTCACAGCCTACTTAATCAGAAGTTGTCCAGACATTGACCATACTTTTGATCATGCCTTTTCCCTTGCTCTAAACCTTTCTCAATTATATGATTTCCTCTTAGCAATAAGTGGATCAGAGCTACACTTACTGAAGATATGAGCAAACAATGGATGTGCACAGTGGCATAATTATTTTCTCTTCTTTTTCAATGGCTCCCACTATTTGACTTCAGGTTTTTTTGCCAAGTGGTGTGCTGATGTTCTTTTTGAAGTTGTCTGGTAAAGCCCCAAGATGTTGTCTGTAGTCTCAGAGGCTGTTGCTCTGTACCTGATACTAAAATGGTTCTCCATGTGTTTACCAGTTGAGTATTGGCATTTTATTACCTGTCGTTCAGACTTTCAGATCCTGGGCAGTTCTTCAGTCTGTTCTGGTTACTACCCTGAATAATTTTGCCTTGGTAGCAACCTTTCAGACCTCATTGCTCTGCAGACTGTACATAAAAACAAAACTCCCAGGGTGCTGAAGAACTTCAGTGGTGACATCTCACTCTTCTGAGAAGTGATTGTGTAGCAGCTTCTCCATATTTGTGGATAAGAATATTTTGCCCATTTGGGGCCCTTCCCTCTTATGCTGTAGCTCCTTAGTTTTCTTAAAAGCCTTTAGTGAAGTATTTTGACAGAACCTATTTGGAAATCCAGGGATTTGACAGCTGATTCACCATTCCTCACAAGCTTCTTGACCCATTCAGAGAGCTCCCAAGAGGTTCCCTCTGCAGAAGTCACATTACTTCTTCCCAAACAGACCTTCATATTGTTGTCTACTTATTTTTGGTTTTGATATATTCTGTTAAGTTGCTTGATATGAACATCAGGCTCCCAGAACTAGAGTTGTTTGAATCCCCATGGAGTCCTTTTTATTTTTAGAGATTGCCACCTTCAGACTTTAGGCATTAGGAAAGTTTTAAAGGAGAGGTTAATAATTCATCTCATTCATTCTTGAGTTCTCCTAAAACTGTTGGATGAATATGTCTGAATATTTTGTTAACAAGTTAGTAGGATTTGTATGTTTTCACCATAGCCTCTACCACAGTTACTTTGTTGATTATTTCTAATTATTTGTATTTGTTATTGAGACTACTGTACATCTATTATTAATTGGCAAGTATTCCACCTTTGCAGCAGTAAAGAAGTAGGGATGAAGGTGTTTGGTTACTAGATTGTTGATGCTTTATTTGGAAGCATTCTAATATAAACTTCAGTACATTCTGTGAAGGGTGGAGATGCTGGGGATCTACTGAGTACTAGATTTAAAAATTGTATATGTATAGATCTTAGATTTTTCTTATAGATATCTATATATAGATTTGGTTCTTGCCTCTGAATCACTAGTCATGTTATCAGTAAAAGAGATAATTCAGTTACAAAACAGAACTTTGTGGACCTTTCCTTACTCGTGCTGCTTGGGCAGCAACTAATCACTGCTTTTTGATGGTATTTTTAAATTGGAAGATCACATTAGGGTTCTGCCACTGCTCCCTATTAAATGCTTATGAATGCCAACTTAACCATAGGGGAAATGTTGGAGACAGTAGATTATTTTCAGAATGATGGACCCATTAGCTAGAACAATAAGCAATCTCGTTCACATGAAATAGCTGCAGGATAGGCTCATTCATCAAACTGATAAATGTATTTACTTTCTAGTTACTGTAAGTCCCCAGCTAGGAGAAGAACATTTTCTTTCCCTTGTCTGAATCAAGCAGCTGTCAAATGTCTATGTTGTGACACCAACTGTTTGTTTTAGTAAATCAGTCGTTACACAGACAGGTTTACCATAATAATCTTTATATCTGAAATAGCTGGTATTTCAGGCTTCTTTGCTTAGCCTCAGAATTTAGTGGAGTTTAAGATAGCATCCATGGCTTCTCTGGGGTGAGTGCCACCACCTCAGAGTAAAGAATTTCTTTCTCACATCTAATCAAAACCTACTCTATTTCAGTTTGAAGGCATTCCCCCATATCCTCTCACTCCAGGCCCTTGTAAAAAGTCCCTCTCCATCTTTCTTGTGGCTCCCTTCAGGTACTGGGAGGCCACAATTAAGTCACCCTGAAGCCTTTTCTTCTCCAATGTGAATAATCCCAATTCTCTCAGCTTTTCCTCATAGGAGAGGTGCTCCATCCCTCTGGTTGCCTTAGTGATTCTCCTCTGGACTTGCTCCAACAGGTCAATGTCCTTGCTGTGCAGAGCTGGATGCAGGACTCCAGGTGGGGTCTCACCAGAGTGGAGTAGCGGGGCAGAATCCCCTCCCTCACCTGCTGCCCACACTGCTTTTGATACAGCCCAGGACACATTTGGCTTTCTGGGCTGCAAGAGCACATTGCTGTCTCATGTCCAGCCTCTCATCCATCAGCACCCCCAAGTCCTTCTTGGCAGGGCTGCTCTCAATCTCTTCATCCCCCAGCCTGGATAGATACTGGGGGTTGCCCCGACTCAGGTGCAGCACCTTGCACTTGGTCCTGTTAAAACTCCTGAGATTCCCATGGGCCGATTTCTCGAGCCTGTCCAGGTCCCTCTGGATGGCATTCCATCCTTTAGGAGTGTCAGCAGCACTGCTTGGTGCTTGGTGTCATCTGCAAACATGCTGAGGCTGATCCCTTCATCTATGTCATTAATGAAGACATTAAGTAACACTGGTCCCAAGATGGACCCCACAAGCTTGACTTAGTATTTATATGAATTTTCATTCCTGATTAAAGACTTAAGTAAGTAACCCTTGATTTTCTACACAGTTCTGCCTGGTTGTACCCTCTGCACAGGGCATTAGGACTTTGATAGATCCATCGCTATGAAACATGCTGCTTATCCAGATTTCAGCTTACACGTATCATAATTATCCATGGCACATTAGTACCATTGGTGGGAACTATTTCCACACAGCTGACAAACAATGGCTTTGTTTTGAGTTATATTAGAAGACTATGATCAGGGTATCAGAGCATCAGGGGTTGCTCCAATGGCCACACCCCTGGCAGTAATTCTCTCAGTCATTTTAAAGGGGGAAGTACAGGGAACCATGTTTCTAGTTTTAGGATATTTCTTTTGGTTGTAAACCAAAGTTCTAATCAAAGCTGTGAAACACAGACTAGATTTTCTAATGGCTTTCTGGGCAGCAGCTGATAACATCAGTGCTTCCATAATTGTCTGGAGTGTGGTTTCCAATGTTCTCACTCGTCACAGATGCTCAGAGATTGTTTTTATGATGACAGCTACAGCTTCTACAAAAATGCTATGAAACAAATTACATTTTTCATGCATATTTCTGTTAAGA
Organism: Xenops minutus; assembly: GCA_035221455.1. NCBI lineage: Eukaryota > Metazoa > Chordata > Aves > Passeriformes > Furnariidae > Xenops > Xenops minutus. The sequence continues at coordinate 65,652,327 of JAWWEE010000122.1, forward strand.
TCCATCAGTTCAGCTTGCTTAGCAAACAGTCTAGGGAATTGACCTTTGTGAATGTTTTGAATGCCTTTTAGAACATTTCCAGAGGCGGCAAAAACTGCTGTTAGTGCAGCTATAATTTCTGTGGTGGTTTTCCTTTGTTTCTTGTATTCATGCATTTTTTCTACTGAAGAATATGGCTGGTTATAAAATGATTTTAAAGTTGTCATAAATTTTTGTCAATTTAGGCACTGTGATATTTGGCTTTCTCTTCCCAGTTCTTCTAAGAAGTTTATAATGTACAAATAAGCACACAGACAAACAGACATGTGCCTCCTCCACAGTATGAAAATAACAAAAGGATAAAAAATAATGTTCTATTGTTTTATAATGAAATATTAAGTATAGGTAGTATGGTGGGCCAGCAAAAGGAATGTAAAATTTATCCCCCTAGAATCTATCCCACATTAAAGCATTTACTGTAGTTTAGGAACAGAATCCAGTGCCCCTCTCACAAGGACATGAGGAGAGCCCAGAACAGTGTTGAATGGACTTGTACTGGCCAGTGAAAACTAGAGTCAGGCATTTGCAGAATGGAGGTGGAGAGAGCTGATAAAAAGGAGTTACATGGCAATACCTTTTATCAAGCTTATACTGTTATTCGATTGGATATGGACTGCAGTGTGGGGAGAGTGAAAGAAGGCGGAAATGGACATTTAATTAATTCCTTTCCAAGGAGAAGATAACAATCTGCTTTAACTATGATAGGCGCTAACTCTCTGAACAAGATTCCTGTCAAAGTTTGGATCAAATAACTAGATCTGTTTGTTTTTCCAGCCCTCCCTCCTCTTGCTCTCTTAACACCCAGACCATGTACTCTGCTTCTTTACAAACCAGGATGATTTCACACTCTCTCAGCTGCTGGAGGAAAGAGTATCAAGTCTGCACAAAAAAGATGTCAGAATCTGCTGATATTTTGAAACAGTGGATGATGACATGTGGTTATTTATCAGTTACTACAGAAAACAAAAAAAAAATATTGAACATATTTTGTAACTTGAAGCCTTAATTAATAACTGAAAAATATCCACATTTCCCATGGGAGTAAAAGAACTATCAAACTATTTCAAGCTACCTTACATGGCTACTTGCAAAATTTCTCATGTGGTACTTGTATAGTGGCTCAAAGGTGGACCTTGTCTCAGACAATTAATAATAAAATAAAGAGGATGAGAAAAGGATGCTAGAACAGAATAGAGGATACAAACTTCATGACTCTATAGAGAAAGAGTCACAAGGCAATTAGGTGCAAAAGCAGGTAAGTTTCAGATAAAGTTCTAAGACTTGTGAAGATGGAACAATACAGAAAGACAAGTTTAGAAGAAAGGAGAGAGTAGAACATGAACATAATACACTTACGTTTGCTTCCTGGAGATTTTTTTCTTTGATTGCCTCTAGTTGCTTTTTTTCCTTTGGAGGTTTGTAGATGCTTGGAGGAATCTACATTTAAAGAGAAAAATCTCTAGAACACAGGATATAAAACATTCCCAGTGACACATTCTCGCAGGGACCGCCCCCCCCCCCCCCCCCTTCACTTTTACAGAACAGCAGCAGTTATTTTTTAAATATTGATTTTTTTCATTATTGAAAGTGTATAAGACAGGGACAGATTCCAATTAGCTGGGACTGCCCAGGCTTTTCAGTCCTGTCTAATGCAATATAACACGTGGTCAAATGACCAGAAAGAAAAAAATAATTTGAAACTAGTACAAGAAAGGCTAAAGCAATAATAGTCCTATAGGCCCTATCAAAGGGAAAAATTGTTGCTAGAATGGGAACAATTCTGTTTGGCATCTCATAAACTTCAATTTCACAGCACTGACAGTCAGATAGGGCAGCTGAATAAAGTCAAGCTGTGGAGCTCTCAGGCATCATGTGTGGTACTAGCAAGTTAGAGACTCCAATTAAGTTTAGGGAAGAGAAACACTTTGAAGTTTAATAAATACCCAGGAATTTCATTATAACTGAGGAAGCCTTTGAGCTGAAATGGTGGGAGACTGAGAAGACAGTTGGAGAAAGAAGCAGCTATGCTTGTACCATTCCTCTGGTCTTCCCAGACATCTATGTTTAACTGCTGGAAAACACAGACTGGTCAAAATGAGCCTTTGCTCTGGTTTACCATGGCTGTCCCAATGTCCTTGGAAGGGAGAACCACTGGAGGTGTGAATTAAATGTTTGGAGGTAGAGGACTGAAAGGGTCCTCCTAGCAATAGTCAAAAATCTGTGAAAGCATTCACATGTCAGAAAGCGCTAAAATGAGCAGGAAATGACTGTATGCCTGTCGTGTGGATCAACACGAGACCAGGAACTTTGGGGAGATTTCAGTATTTGCTAGAGCAGTACATTTCACCCAGAGCAAACTCAGAAAACAGATTAAATGCCTCCTTCCTGTGTGGGTGAGATAGTCTGACAGTTTAGTGGACATCTGCTTAAATACTTATCTTGCTAAAAATGTTCTAGATCAATTAGAAGTTGCAGAATTATTTAAAGAATTAATGGGGAATACTGGAGATCAGTTTAGGGAATATGTGGATCCCATCTAGCTTTATCAGACTATATAAAGAGCTATGTTTTCAAAATGTCATGAATCTGATGAACTTTCTACCACCTTTGCTATGTGACATCCTTACAGGTAAAACAAAAGCATAAACAGAAGAAACTAGCAATTAAATGCACTGGTGGGACTGCTCCAGTATTTTTGTGAGCTTTTTAAGTGAAGCAGAAGTGAAAGTATTTTCCAGCAGTACCTAAGAATTTTGATTATGCTTTTATAGATGGAGAAATTGAAGCCCAGAGGATTTGCAAAGGTTTGCACAGGCAGTGAGTATCAGTTTATTTCACTCCTCTTTCTAGTCATGTGATTTCCCCGCAAAAATGCGCTCATCTTCCAGTGTAAGCTGCAAATATCTCCTCAGAAACAGCTATGCTTATTCCAAGTAATTTAAGAAGGAGACTTTTCAATCAGCTCTGTTTCAAAAATGTTCTTAGCCTTGTAATTTAGCCCTTAGACACCATGGTATGAGTACCAGGCAGACAGATAGACAATACAGCAATTACCCAGTTGCTGGAAGAGGATAAGAAGTCACTGTAAGTAAATTGGAAATTCCAGCAACAGAGACATCAAAAAGGCCAAACCGTACCTACTTAATGCAAAAGTGAAAAAGGGGGCTGGGAATAAGACACCAGCCTTGCTTTCCCTCTCCAGCCAGTGGTCAGGCTCACATAGGCTGTGTGGATATCCCTGAACCAGGGGTTCATTTGAGGAGTAGGTACCATGAGAAGTTTAAGGAAGAACAAAATGAATAATCACTTTTAAATTTGGTAGTCATCACTCTTCCATTTTTTTAAAGTTACTGTTGCAAGATGGACAAGGGCAAGCTAATGCAATGCTATTGTATTAAGGGTTTCTATTTTTATACATAAGAAGATCATAAATATATTTTTGGGTCTGTATATTTGCAAATAAAATCCCCTGTATTGGCTAAATTATTTCACCCATTTAATTATTTTAAATAATAAGCTATTTCATTCATGAAGCACAGCTGACATAATAAGGAAAATATCTAAAAAATACATTAAATTTGGCTGAATGGTGTTATAATTACATCACAGTGCAGCCTTTTTGTTTTTTAAAATATTGATTTACAGAAAATCTAAAAATCATTGCATAATCTTACTATTCTAGTATAGTACAGATATTAAAAGAATGGATTTTATTTGTTACTCTAGGCCAAGATATCCAAGGAAGTTAAATGTGTCCAAATAATTTTGCATGTTATCAGGTTTAAGCACCTGTCTCCATTTGCCTCCTTTGCAAACTTCCAGGTAAAGGACTGCTTTGTAGAATTGTATTTATGATGTGTGCACACATATGTGCATACTTGTATCTGCATCCATGTGCTTGTGTGCAAAGGCAAGTGGAGACAAGAATTTATAATCTTTAGACCAAATATTTAGACTGAAATGTTTCATTGTTAAATTTCAAAATTAAAATGTTTTTCCTTTTTCACTTAGTGTCCCCCATTTCTGATGAATGTTTATGATGATGAACGATTATCCTAATCTTCTAGGCTTGTGTTATTCCAATGAAACTTTCCAAGGCCAGTGGGGAATCCCATCTCATTATAGTCGCTAAGACAACTACCCTGCCTTCTGCAATGACCCACATCCCAGTCCTCTCCTGTGAAAGAAGCGTGTGTTCAGCACACGGGATGCCAGTGCCATCCCAGCTCCTGAATGTGCATGATACATCCCATTTTACTTGGAAAGAAATACCAAGAATAATACTAGAAAGAAATACCTATTATAATAATAGTCCCATTAATCAGAATGAACTAATTTCACCATAGAGATGAAATAACAATACTCAAAATCCAGATGCCTCCAAATGAATCTGTCCAGCTGTTCCAATGTGGAACAGTAACTATGCCTGTAGGTAGTGACTGCAATAGTCCCTGCTGATATTCCACTGGACAAGTTCTTTGAGAGGTACATGAGAACCATGAGAAAAAATGATATAAAATGAACACCTTTGTGAGAAAATGGATGAGAACATTTCTGCAGCAGACTATGGGATGTCATCTCAAGAGCTTTATTTCTACACATTCCTCTCAAAAACCTACAACTCTCCACCATACAGTAGCAAAACCTATGGCTGGCTTTCACTTTACTGACTCTTTCTTGCCATCTGAGCTTGTCTTTTCAATCTCTTCATTTCAGGATGTAAAATGGTGATATTGGTAACAATATGGCAAATTAAAGTAAATTTGCTGAGATAGGTACAGAAATGTGTACAACATATGTCACTACTACACTACTGGTTTTAGATTCGCACAAGCTTTAAATCTGCAGACCTGGCTAGAATGTAAACCAAATTTAGTATAATCTTCACAACACAAACAAACTTCACTAAATGCATCTGCATTAAAGCAAATTTATTCTAAGAAGGGCTGCACAGCATCAAGGTTCTAAAATGACAGCAACATGACTCATTCCTATACTGATTAAGTAGTTATTAAATGCAGTTTTTCAGAGCTTGGTATTAAGCTATTTCAATGTAAAATCCCATTAACTGTATAACACACTACCATTAAATTGCTCTGCCATCCTAAGATGTAAATGGTTTCTAAGAGCATTCAATGCATGTATTATTTAAAACCTGAAGTGCTAATACAAGGTGGCAGATAATGTCCTAATCTATGACTTCCAAGCTCACTTCCCACTGCATTTAAATACAGATGATTTTGGAGTCCCTATTAAGTTAGCCATAGCAGCTTGAGCCCAGATCCAGTTTGCTTTACCCCAGTATAAAACTTAAAACTAATGGTGGGTCTCTGATTTGTACCAGTGCAACTGGACCACAATCTGAGACAATGAGTAAAATAACAACTTAGCATTTCAAAGATACATCTAGTCTCATTTTCAGATGAGCAATGAATTTAAACTGAAAAACTTTTAGAGATTCAGCAGTAATACAATTAGAAAGGAATAAAATTCCACCCTCAAGGAGGAGCTGCACACCTAGAGTCCATCTCATTTCCAGTGAAATCGCTTTTTTATTTTAATGAGAGTTCATCTACACAAAGTCTAAGTTTATAAAACATTTTCATTTGAATGTTCTTCTCTCACCTGCTTCGATGCATTATCCAAAGTAAACATCTTACAAAGCCAAGGACTATCAGAAACACTTGTATCACTGCTGTCATCAATTTATTACCATTTTGTAGTTCTACCTCTGAAAGTCACAAGACAACTACAAGAACCAACTTTCCCTCCTCTGTTTGGCTTACAGTTTGCTTACACAACATTTACTGAAATGAAAATAATTAGTTTGTTGTTGGACGCTTTAGAAATCTGAACTTCAATAACGTAGATTATTGCCAAAGTAATTTTTGATCTGTCAAAGGTTGTAGATTTTCTATTATTACTTTAAAGAGATTATTAACTCCTCTACCAAGATTTTGTGCACAAGCATACATAAAATTTAGTGTATTTCAAATCATAAACCAACTTACAGGTCGTCTTTTTTCCAGTACTGGCAGATGCATTGGCAGAGGTAGAGGAATGGCACGTGGTTTGGTCACAGTCAAATTAAATTCCTTTGGCTGAGTAACTGTTGAAGTCTTGACAGTGGTAGTAAGATTATTTAATTTTTTTGTGAGTTGTTCAATCAGTTGCTGGACTTTTGGCTGCCATCTTCAAATAAAAACAGATTTTTCAGTTTTCTTTTTTTTATTTCATACAAACTTGCACACTATATGAGGTTGGCACTGGTGCAAATTCTGTAAGGCTTTCAGCCATTCAATTTTGATAAAACTGGCCCATGAATCCGTACTTGGGATTTAGTTGGACTGTGTTACCTCACCTCTTGATAGATGCTAGTCCATTCAGATTAGTGGTGTTGAAACAGCCACAGTTTTTCCAGAATAAGCAACTATTCATAGCTGCCAGTTCGTTTTACAGACTATGAATCAGAAAAGCAGCTGTCATAAGCTAATTACACACTTAACATACTTAGATGAAGAGACTATGAATAAACAGTGGTCTGAATAATGTCACTTGTACCAACCAACAGAGCACACACAAATCAATCTCAAAGCAGTTCTGATAAAAAAACCATAAAGATACAAGGACTTTGGTGTATTAGTAATGAACCCTCAGTGAACCCTGGGGGCAGCCAAGAGCATTTTGATTTATCTGTGTTTGGATTTGGGCTTGTATGAAGGTTCAGTCTTCTTCCAAGCAATGACAGGAAGGGGCAGATTAAAGGTAAGATACAAACAGGGTATCACAGTCTAATTATGGTGAAAGCTTCGTATCAGTTATTCCTCCTTTATATGTGTCCTATCCTTAGATATTACACATGCAATGGAGCTTTCCCAGAACTTAGAAAGCAGCTGAAAATGCACATTTACAGTAACTTGTTTATATGACTATTACCTTAGCTTGTAATGTCATTATAAGAGGAGGCTTGCAAGTAACTTTTGCAGGTGATGAAGCTCCACTAAAATAAATAGGACTCTTTACATTAACATCATTGACATTAGAAAGAGGAACACAAAGACATATTTGGAAGAATTTCAGCTACTGAACTGACTAAACTCATCAATGCATTCTTACCCCCCTGAAGGAAATTTCAAACCCAGTAACCAAATTTGGTCTCTTAACATTCTTGTATAACTTACATTTACCACTTCCAGGCAAAACGCGGGTTCATTACACAGTGTAACTGACTGTGAAGGACAGCTCCAATAAGCGGAGTGCTAATGAAGCAAGCAATGGCCCAAGCATCTGCCTGCATGCATGTGCACATGTAAAAACTGTGTGGATATGGACGTGCATCTCTAATTGTAACTCTTTATCTGTATCTTTATACAACTGTAAGCATATGTTAAAGGCACTACAATGGAGCATTTTGAGTCAAATTCTGCCTTCAAATAGATCCCTGGGGCTCCTGAAGAACTCAGTGAAATTCAGAGTAGTGCAAGCCAAATCTGTGCAATGAATTTGCTGAAGTGCTAAAAAACTACACAGCATGAAAGGATTAATTATAGTCACACTGGTATGACAGAACCAGATGCAAACTCTTTTTCAGCTGACATTGTTTGTAGCATGTTTTTGTCTAACAGTGTTTGCCATCATCTGGGTTAATCTGTACTGCATTGAGGAGGATGTGTGATTTCAGCCACATTGGTGTAATTTATCTGTTCTGAGTAAAAACAGTGAAGAAGTGACCCAGCAGGCTGCAGAACTATTGTTTGTCCACATGGAAATGTTCCAGCCTGGCAAGGGAACTGTTGCTGCTGTATCACCACCTAACCAGTGTGTGGACACACCTGCCACCTCAGAGCATTTAAGATGTTAAATGATGCTGCAACTGTGTAAATAAAAAATGATTTTAAAAGACTTGTTTACATGCTTATCTGATTCACTCAGAAGGGATTTTACAACCATCGGCATAAACAAGTCTGCATAAAGCCAAACTCAGGGAAGTCAAACATCATTTTTTCAAATGCTTAATGTCACAGATGTTGAAGGGACTTATGAGGCATGACTCTAACTCTCTAAGATAATTTGAACCTTCTACTTTTTTTTTTTTTCTCAGCTTATGATATTTGATCTATTTCAGGGGCACCAGGGAGCAAACATACAACAGCTGTAAAAGACCTTTTCTATGCGAGAACCTTCCCTCTGGGTAAGTAAAAGGGATTACTAAAGCCTCATGAAGACGAGAAAGGTTCTGAGTGACTTCAATAGGAGAAACACTTTAACAGAAACAGGAGCTCTTCAGGGGAAGTCTTCCTCAGCTTTTAAACTTTGAGATGGCTAGAGGCTACTAAGTTCAACTTACCTCATCAGTGGATCAATCAAGTTCTCTTTTACATACAGTGAATCGTAGAAGTGACTCCATTCATCTTTTATCCATGTGTTCAAATGCAAGTTATTGAAGAAGAATCTAAGAAACTAATAATAAGAGGTTTCTTTTAAACACGAATACTGAAGATATGGTGTTCGTAAGACTACAAAAATATAGTTGCTTTTACTACAAACACCACTGAAGAACTAGCTTGTATTTTACTTTGAAATTATAATCCTAAGTGCTTGGTATTTTTAGATTCTTCTTAGTTGGTGGACACTCCCATGTCTTTCAGCTCTCTATTTTGTGAAACAATAGATACTAAAATATTTTAGTGGAAAAAAAATTCTTCTAGAGGCAACAACATAGAGATGTGTTGATTCATCTTTAATTTGCTTCAAACATTGTGAAACAAAAGGTTTTATTCAAAATTAATTACTACTGAAACACTGATTTTAGTATAATTTTGCAATAGAGTTTCAGAGTTTAATATACCTAGAGTCAAGTTCTGATTACCTGTAACTAGATGATCCATGAAGCCCAGAAATATCTCAGGCCTGGCACTGCACCTGAATTACTTAAATTCTTTTCAGCTCTCTGGAAACTGGGCAGGGAGAATTGCTGAAAACTGTACTACATGCTATACAATATAGCAATATGTTCTTCTTTTATTGAAATAGTTATTTGTCATATTCCCGTTAAACTAGAAGACTGAAATTCGGCATACATATATTGTAGAGTTCTACATGCTAGAGGGATAGCAACTAAAATTTGAACTTTTGTTTGCCACTGCAGTTCACGAGAATGTCAAAAGCCTGTCTTTAAATCATGAACTATTCAATTGGCCTCTAGAAAAACGGCACTCAGATTCAGCCTGTATCATTTACAGCAATATAAATTCCAATCTTGAACCTTAGCTCTTTCATTAAAATTCTTGGAAATGGAAGTACAAACATCATGCTAGAATAATCACAGTATGAGAAAAAAGCACACTAAATAATACTGACATTATGAGACATACTGGAAAGCAGTGTGCAGTCACTTTGAGAAACTTCAAATGGAGACTTGCAGAGCTTATTAGTATACACTCGGCATCAGCCCCGTCTTGACTTGGTTTCTACACAGCCACACAGCTCTTTGTATTGAGTTTTTAGTTCTGTAAGACTGTCAAGGACCTTCTTAATTCAAATGTGGTGCCAGGCACAAGGTGTATCAGAGCTTTGTGAATAATTCAGCTGCAAACTATTCAGATTTGACTCAGGGTGTTTGCTGCAGGTATTCAACAGGTGTAGAAAGCCTGCTACTAGAAATCTATAGCCTTGATGCAACGATTTCCAAGGAAGTAACCTGTAAATTTAGCCTTATTTTCATCTATTGTACTTTCGGTAGTCAAAAGACTGATCAACGCTGCAGGATTAGATTAATATTACCCCCCTGGATTCTCATTCTCGCCTAGAAACCACTGCTCCTCCCCAAAACTGAAGATGCCAGCTTAGCAGCACACCACACAAAAAAACCCCTTTCATCCCTAAAAGCATGGCTATAAACTAAGTGTTCAATTGTGAAGAACTCGTGTTTTCTGGTGCTTCCCCTGATTCCAAAGAGTTTGCTAAGTATACGGTAAGGGATGCATTTTATCCCATTGGTCTAGAAAGTCATGCATTGTCCTTCTGGAGGATCTGCCTCTGTAACACATGCATACTGGATTCAATTTGTCACCTAACATAGTAATTAGTACTTATGCAATGTATAAATACAATGTCAGAAGTCTAGACAAAGTTCATACCGTCACCAGAACAGATTCACTATATAGACACTATTTGTACCAGTTATTGTAACAAAATCTGACATCCAGTTATCCCAGCAGTATGGGTGATTACAGACCCAGAGAACATGTCCCTTGAAAAAAATACACAAAGTTTATGAAAAGATGTGGTTTTAAACCCATCTAAACAAGTGTGCATAAAGGGGTGAATTATCATGAGATAGTACACTTAAAGCAGACACTGAGATTTGAAGCTGCTTTCAAATTTCTAGCTATTCAGAGAGCTCACAGTAGCAGCTAATGTAGAAATACTGCAGGTGGTGATTTGTAAATCCTCCAGCTTTCTTTCACTAGCTTCCATTAAGCCAAACTCCTCCCTCTCTGTTTCCCCTTCAATATTGCTCCTTATAACTAGTCCATCCTCAGAGGCTTCAGTCAGTTTTCTACTGCAGTGGCATATGAAACTACACCTCTGAATTGTTGTTTCAGCTCTCTGTCTTCTAAATATTTGCTGTAACTATCAAAGTGCTTGCAACTCAACTCCCAGTTCAAGATGAAGAGATGAAACAATAATACAGGCACACAGTGATTTCCAGCTGCTGTATTTAACAGCTGGCTGTTAACCCTTGAGGCCTCCCACTGCAACACCAGTCCTGTACTGGTTGTTAACATTTCTCCCTGTATTAAGACAAGTGGGTAATTATGTGATTGATAAAGCTATGATGTAATCCTGAGGTACAGAGAATGCTTAACTGTGTAACCAGATATCAATACTGTGATGTATATTTTTGTCCTGTTCTACTCAAAGTCCCCAAGGCAATGCTACAACGAGGATATGACACAATGTGCATCATACTAGAGAATACTTGGAATGCAGCCCTGGAATGGTCATCCGGGCACTGCAGGGATTGCAAATGGCAATGCAGGATGACTGGACATCATTTCTGACCAGAGTGTGTCTGTGCCAAAGCCCACAGTCCTAGTTTTGATAATCCCTATCACAGATGGTGAAGTTGGCAGAATAAGACCCATGAAGTCATAGCACAATTCTTTTTTTCCTGACAACAGAAACTTTTGTGTTTTGTGAACTGAATTGCTAGGACAAAGTCCTTATATTTCTATTTTCTCTTTGTTCATATATGACACAGGTGGCAAACCAAATAACAGTGGTTGTTGCTTTCATAGCAGCAAAATGGGGTGTCTCTCAGGTTTCTGTTTGGGTACTGTCAGCATCTGCCTCCTTAAAGAAGTCACTGGACAGTCATTTTGGTAACAGCATTATTCTGCTCACTCCTCTGTCTTCAATGTTCCAAAGTTTCACTACTGACAGAGCATGGCAACTACGATTCAGTTCCCTTCTAGAAGTGGTGGAATTACACCACATGGAATTACAAAATGAACTGTACCTATTTTTACTATTTTACTGTACTTGGCTGTAGTAAGACAAGTGTGTATAATTAAAGATTGTTTTGTAATGCATTTTTACAGGTGGGCTGAGTTAATACCTTGCTTTCGAGAATTTGAACATACCCTGCTAATATTCTTAATGCATTTTGACACAGCAAGATTGTACAGATTTCTGAAAAATAAATAAAAACCAGGAAGTTTCCTCATCTAGCATTATCTTGACATCCATGTAGGCATTTGCAGAGCTGAAATACGTATATTCACAATAGAAGCTTTTGACTCGACTTAAGGAAATAACTGCAAGAAACAGCAGGTTCTCTTTCTCCATATAGATCAGCCACTACCTGAGAACACCATTATTGACTCAGCTAGGACTGGTTTTAACCCCCATCCACCATGAGCCTGATCTTGTCCTACTATTCTACCTCATCATAATAGCTATTACAATGCCCAATTCTTATGTAGTGATATTCCTCTGAAGATCTCAGAAGTTCATTAGAACAGCTGGTAGAAGCAATCAGAACACGAAACAGAACAAAACAGGTTCTTAAATGCTAGAAAAAAAAACCCACTATGTACTTTGCACATTTTACAAGGCAATTAAGAAATTTTAAAGCTGTTTTGAGCTTTATATTGAATTTTCCTTCAATAGTATCTTTAACACACGAATCCTTAAATTTTAAGATAAATATAGAATAACATGTATGGGTAACAGAACAGAAAAATAGGCTTGAGCTAGCAATGCACAGCTAATTTCTTAGAAGGATAATCACACTAAAGTTACAAAATCGGGTTTTACCCTATGGTTCTGTAATTTACAACCATAAAGAATTTTTGAATGTATTCTTAATATAACAAAATGAGAGCTTGTAATTTCCTGTTCAAGCAGATGATCATGTGTAAGTGAGATAACATTATTCTGTCTGGATATTCTGCCTAAATGAAAATATTTGAATTTGCTTCAAACAAAGGGAAACACTGTGACTTTGAGTTGAACTGATTCCATCACACAGTCCTATAAGAGAAAGGTCTCAAATCTCACACAGTTGATCTCATTCACCTGCAGACTACTCTTTTGAGCAGGGTTTATCTGTGTGATTTACAGTAAATCTAGGCAAGTATATGTGAATAATTTTTTAGTATCTTAACTGAACTGACACACAATAGTCATCAGGCAAAATCTACAGGTCAGCACCCTGAAGGAGAATCCCAAATTTCTTATAACTTTTGTTGCTAAGGCTGCAGATCTGCCTTCTGCTGTTTTTGTCTCTGTTACTGGGGGGGGGGACAAAACGCTGCTTCTAAATCCTCTGCTGCAGGTGCATTAATATAATCTACCATCACTTTGGAGACAAAGACCCTCTTCTAAAGCAAGAGAAGAAAAACTAGGTACCATGGTGATGAGGATCTGATAAGACAGTTAAGAGAAGTTACATCTGAAGGAAGAAAAAGTAGCAGCTGCATACCATTGGAAAACACAACACTGTCCTATCAGAAAAAAATTATTCCAGACAAGGAAGGCAAAATTATCTAAACTAGAACATCAGGGCCCTGATGCTTAAGCCATGTAAAGCAAGGTGAATGGAATCAACAAGGGATAACTGACACCAAGTGAGAAAATTGTGTTGCTAGCTGAATGAGCTAAAGATGCATCCAATCCAACGGCTTGTGACTAAGATGTTTACCAAAGAAGGGGCAGGGAGAGCATTTTAGACTGAGTGATTTGTCTGTCTACCAGATTATGATAATTCTTCAGACACTTCTCTGTTCTTTCTAACAGTTAATGAAATATATAATTTTTGTCTCTGAATGGAATTAATAAAAACCATTCCATGGTAAGTCGATCTAAAACCAGACAACCTAACCTGCTCTCTCCCTACATACTGCAAAGCAACTGCACTCGTTAAAGAGACACTGGCACCCACATGAACACTCAAAGTAACGACCATAAGGATAAACCTTAGCCTTTTGAGTATTAATTACTAAAATTTGCCTGTCTCTTTAATTCCGTATTTGTTATTCAAACAGCATGTTCAGACTATGCTTTGAAATATCTGGATGATCAAAGATTACAGATGCTGCGTCACCAGTAATTTAATTTTTAGCCCATTGTCCTAGGAAAAAAGGGCTTATGAGAAAGCATTGTCAGTCAGTTTATCCTTCTGCCCCTCTTTACAACATAGCTTTTAAGATAATTAGCACTTTCAACCATTTTGAAGGAGAAGCAAAACATAGTTATATTTTTACAGATTTCATAAAAATTAGGAAATAGTGGAGCAAAACCCAAATTCATGACTCCAGAGAAGGAAAGGCAGGCAGAACGTTGTTGTTCCGCTTTATATTTGGCAGCAATGGTTTGGACAATTGCATGTTCTACTGGGGCACTTGGTACATGCATAGCTCCATGAGCTCCATGAGCCATTGTTTTTTGGAAAGGAGAAAAAGTGATGGAAGCACAATAGGCTTGATAATGGAAGTGGCAGTGGGTTGTTCAGGGGAAAAAAGAACATTAATCAGTAGGAACTGCACGTTTCAATTCAGATTTGTTGCATATGGAAGAATATTCTCCTGCCTACAGTTAAGGAAAGAATGTGAGCAGAGCTAAGAGAAAGTGTGCAAGTTAGAGGGACAATTGCAAATCACATGAACTGTAAATCAGGTGACTATTCTACCTTTTCAGGTTATATAAAATGTATTTTAAATTGTTCTTTGACTGAATGAGAATCACCCTGTAAGTATAGATATTGAAGGGGTTTGTGATAACAAAATACTAATTTTCCAAATTTAAACAGAAAATAACACTAATTTCTCAATTTGAGTTATTCTTGAAGTTGAGAAAAGTCATCTGATTAATCAAACACAATGAAGAGATAATTATTTTTTAAGCTTTTTACTTTCATTACCTTTTGCATTTTTGCAGTGTCCAGGGATTTCACAATTCTGCTGAAGTGCTGAAGACCAAGCTCTTCTAGTTGAAAAGTAGCCAGATAACAGATAACTATCAAAGGATACATACATTTAAAATGCAGCAGGCAATTCTAATAAACCTATACCCTATACTCAGCATGCTCTGGGATTTACACTGTTACCTTAGTTTTACGAGTTTTGATAGTGAATTTTTCAACATAATCCATTTTTAATGTGTTCAGAGAGAATGGCTCTTATTCTTCTGTTCCAAATTCATACTTTATTATATATAACATTATACATAAAAAAATTTTAACATAAAATTCCCTATTTCTAGTATTTACTTTTTCTGTTTTTTCCAAGTGATCATTTTACCTAAGATTTTGTAATCCTTGTTTTTGTTCTGAATTGGAATAAAATCAACTTTTTAAATCAAGAAATTCCAAATCTGATTCTTGCACCCCTCTGACAAGTACACCGTTTGATAATCTTAAGAGTTCTTTTGCAAGCAAATGATTTATGATTCTGTTCTATGAATCAGAAAGAGGCACCATCAGTACTGTGAAATATTTGCAGACCTGTAAGGTTCATGGGCTCCTGTATCAGCTTTCATTTGACCACACTCGCTTTGTTCACTCAGGCTTCGCTTGCACTGCAGTGTTTTAGCTGCCACCAAACAGTAATGGTAAAATCAGTAAATTCTGACCAATGTGCTGCAGCCAGCTCCATGTGTTGTCAGGCTTCAATCTCATGTGCTTTAGTATAGCAACATATTTAAGCGGTCTTAGCAGAATATACATTTATCTCCTACAAGCTTTATTAAACTCAAATCTGCTCACACATAGCAACAGCCTTTATAAGCAGCTTTGATCATTTAAGTGTCAATGCAGCTTGGCAAAGGGAATCACAAGCAGCTTAAAAAAATGTAAGCCAATGACCTTAGACTCTCAACTTGTTGATAAAGGAAAATTTTTCTGGGGCCCACCCTCTGCCTATGATTAATGGAGGCTTTTGAGTGGACCAGTCCTGACAATCCAATTATAGCAACACTCAGCTTAAAGGTATAATTTATGTGCCCCAGACAATGAAAAACATGGCTCTGGAGAAATGGAGACAATGAAGCATTACCCTTTAGAATAAACTCAATACACTAATAATTTTATCTTTGACAGTTTAGGTTCCCTCTTGTTTGTTATTTGATTTAGATTTCTATACTTTTCCAGATTGTGACAGAAGCAAGCAGAATTGCCATAAAAATTTTGCAGCTTTTAAAACACAAAATGTAGATATATTTATATTAGATAAGTTTAGTGTATTTTTCAACCACTTTGAATTAAATTGACTTTTCAATATACCCACAAAGCTTCCGAATATATCTGACTTAGACAACCAATGCCAGTGCGATTTGTGATCCCAGCTTATTGAGAGACTTAATAAGTCAACTTCAGAATGTGTGTATTAAATGCATAGCATAAAAATATATTTAAAATTAATTTTTAATGCACTTCTCAATGCCTGAAGTAACTTTGGGAGCAGTAACGACTCTAATTAACTAGGTCATACTCTCAGATATAGATGTATCGGAGCTGGTTTTAACCAAGTAACTAATAAAAGGGATATAATTGACTTCATTCATGGAGACAGACAGAAGTCTATTTATGTCATTTTAATGGTCAGTAATGAAGAAACCCATGTATGGATAGAGATAATCCTATCTGCCTACTGTGAGACGTGCTGTTCCTCAGCACAGAGGTTTGTTACACAGTTTTGTGTCTGAATGGCACAGGGAATAGGTTGCATAGAAGAGAATAAAGGGAAATCACTGAGGAGCATTTTTAAAGGGATGGTTAATCTTCCAAGATGCTTCTTCCAGCCACTGATGCTTTTTTCCACCTGCATCTTACCTGACTTTCTTAGGTAAAATTCCAGTCAACACTTGTTAGAGTCCAGACTAAATAACAATTTTGGGGTTTAGACTTTACATAAGGACATTGGAAATAGTCCTGTACTTCATACTGCACTAGGCACAATGACAATGCTTCCAATGTAATGTAACACTAAGATCTGCACAAGTAAAATGATATTTTTTAAAGTTTTGGGGTAAACACATTTGATGTTGTAAGAACAACTTACCTATATAGAGATTACGCTCAGAAATCAGGCAGTATCTCCCATCCTGAGCATAAAAGGCATTGACTACCACATCCAGTAAGGATTTATATTCTGTGCATCCTGCTAGTGTATCCAATACAAATTTTTCTTCTGTCACATTAGGAGTCTGTAGAGGTACAAAACTAATAATGATTAATGTATTCCAGAAAGAAAATGTTTGGTGTGTCCAAAAAGTACAACTATACAATCATTTTGAAGCAAGTGGAAAACATGAATAACGAACAGCAGTGCCTTTGGTAGGGCTGATGGACTTCTAATGCTGTCCCAGCAAACTAATTGCCCATGTTAAGGAAAATGTAACCTTTCCCAATGCTAAATATTCAGTTTATCTGCTGACATACACACTGAGTTAAAAGGCCTTGATGTGTCAATGTCAGCAGTTAATGCAAAGAAAATCTGAAGTCTCTGAGCTATGAGCAATGATTAACTTAGACAACTGTATGAGAAAGTTCCAGTAAGAGTTCAGTTTTCCTGTAGGAAACCTCTCCTTCGTCAGTGAACTCTGTACTACTTAGGGAGACTAAACCGAAGGGAGAAGCTGAACAGGGATTATGGACAAACCCTTAACGGCTCCTGAAACCTAAGTTTGGAGAATAAGACTAATTTAAAGAACCTGAGGGCCAGGATTCTTTTTAACACAGACTGTTTCTTATCCAGCTGTGCTCTCAGTCACAATATTCATGCAATATTACAAGAAAACAGGAGAGTCAGATGCTCACCAAATACCTTTTGGATCTCCTTTAAAAAGTTTGATTGCTCCTGAACTTTACAGAGAGTTTCAATCATAATAAATAACCTATGGAATATCTGTTACTATGAGATAAACCACCTTTAAACATTGCAATAAAATCTGAGGGCCAGAACAGTTTGTTATTGCATGAATTGAAAAAGGACAGCCATGCTATGACAACATGACAAACAATAATGATCCTTTGATTTAAGGAGGTTAGACAAGAAGCCAAGAGAAAAGCTGAGTACCTCTTCTGAAAACACATAGTCCACATTTGATATATGATCTCTCCCAAAGCACTGAGATGTGGGAACAATTGAACTGCACTAATATATGAGATGAGAGGTTCACCTTGCCTAGGAGGCTCTCTGCTACCCTCTTGATTGCTTTATTTCCCTAATGTGATTCATTTCTAGTTTAAGGGTATTATTAGAGGCTGCTGGATGGAATGTGTGTTTTCTGACATATCACACTATACAGGGCTTCAAGGATGAGCAAATGCCAGGCAAAACTTTAACATTTCCATTATAATATTTAAATGTATAAAATTATGGAGAAGAATTCAAAGTATGTTTTCTCCGGTTGTCCCTTAAAGCAAGCATAATTTTTTCATTACTCCTGCTAAGAAGGCAAGTTTCATTCCTTCCAATTTGTGCATATCACCAGGAAAAAAAACAGAGGAAAGAGACTGAATGAATCTGAAAATATGCCAAAAAACACCCAAAATCCAAAAACCCAGTTGAGTTATGGAAGTTCTTTCATAAAACTAACAAAGAAAATCCAGAAATCTCGTCTCCCATTTAATGATCAAATAGATATGGCCCCTATTTGATACAAGATAATGAAGAATTCACCACAAAAGGCAAAAGCACACCTAAATAACTGAATGGCAAAGTGAGAGAGGATGCAGTTTCAGTAAAAGCAGTATTGTGACATTTTTGATCTAAAATAATTGATCTCCTTGAGCAAGTGCTGTTGTTCATGAACAGATCAATCTGCAGAAAACAGCAACTTCAGTAATAAACAGAAAGTTCATGGTAAAACTGGCCAAGCCCATTGGAAACAAGCCCAATAAAAACTCTCACAATTATCTCTGCTACAAAGATAGAATTTAAAATGTTTTCAAGACTTTATTAGATTAGAATCTTTGCATCCACCTTCTGAGTCCTTTGGTATATCATACATGTATAAAGTGCTACAGCAAACCTGTGTTTTTCAAAGGTACTTTGGAGAGATGGCCAAAAGTAGATGAACAGATTACAACATGACAACACCAATGCCCAAATATTTCTCATACAGTAGAGACTACAGCATAAAAATGCATATTTACATTTACTCTACTTCCACTGCTCTGAGTTGATAAGCCAGTCACAAGTGTTAGGGCAAGCACAGAAGTGCTTCCTCTTTCCTACTCCTTGAGCTAGAAAGTACATCACTACATGGCCTCAAGCCAGGCAACAAGGTGACAGGAAGGGCAGCCTGGAGACAGCTGTGCCCAGAACACCAGTACCGATTGGTAATTCTGTGGACCACAAGCCAAAAATTATTACCATGAAATATAATCAGTTGAATCTGCTTTCAACCACAGGAGGTACTAAATGTTCTGTTTCTACATGTAAAAATTGAGAATAGTTAAGCAGCCTGCAGCTGTGTCATCTATGGAAGTGATCTCATCAGAACTCATAATCAACTGAAGACTGGGAAGGAGGAGTACTTGGATAGGAAATCTCAAAGGTGAGCCAGTTGTTGGTTAATCTAGTGAGTCAAAAACCGAGCCAATGCTTTAAACAGCTAGGATACTCTCTGCACAGAAAGTGCATTATGTCCTTTGCAAGTTTCTTCAGGGACATTAACAGTTTATCTGTATATCTGAATAATAATTGCTTTGGGAAAGGAATATGTTAGGTAGGTGTAATTTCTGGAACTAACTACTAAAAGTTTTCTTTTTGTGTGGCTTTTTGTCATACTTTATGTCAGTAGGATGTGTTTCAGAGTGGGGCAAATGGTCCTGAAACAGTTCAATATGACAGATTTTGTATGAGGATTTCAAAACACTTCACTAATATTAGCTGCATTTAATGAAATTCCTTTTGGCTAATAGTATTTTGCAAATGCAGGAAGTATGGCATGGAACAGGTAAGAGATTTGTCCCAGGCAACACACTAAGTCATTGGTGCCAACAAGAATTAATAAATGCTAATTTGTAAGCCTTTGTTCTGTCCATCAGAGCAACTTCTTACCTTTTCATGTATGCTTTAATTCACGTATTTCTCTGAAAAAACGAGCAGTGAGCTGTGTGTGCAAGTATGTGTGAGACCTTCAGCATGAGGAAGGCCAGATAATTTACAGGTCAAAGTAACATATGCAGCAATGAACTTCTGGTGCACTGAATATTGAAAATATCAGAAGACAAAATAGATCTTGAACAGATACAAATATCAGAAAATGTTCTCTCCATAGCATTGAATTTCAGCTTTTCCTGATTAGTAAGTGTTTAAGTTGTAAAGAAAATTATGCTGTCCAAAATTATCTTGAATGATCCTTGGAAAAAAAAAAGGTTCTTGTCTAATTATGTGCTGATTGGTGTTATCTCCCCCTTTTGAGAAATCCCTAATGCCCTTAGAGTGCTTCCATGGATATATTTTCCGTGCTCTCTGACACCTACTTCTAGCTGCAAACCAGTCAATTTCTTCAAGGAGAGAAGAGACTTCCAACATGGGTTAGTACAAGAAATATCATAAATTAAAAGTAGTATCTACAAAATGAAAGCTTTGTCACTGTGGTTGTATCATAATCAGGCTGGTTAGAAAAAGATGGGTAAGGAGAGAAAGAAGGAAAGGAACATCAGCCATGCTCTGTTTGAAATTCCTCAGGCTAAGGATACAGTGGGAGGAGAAACAAACATTTTAGAAAGAAGATAATATTTGATGAAAAGATAAAATAGTTTTCACTTCCTGAGAGAACTGAGTAATAGTATGTAGTGAACTTCTCAACTTCTAGGCAGAATATGCACATTTTGCAGATACAGTCTGATCAGTTTATAGTGCTAGTCCTCTCCAAGGATCTAATCAAAATGCTGAGGAACAGAAAGAAAATATTCCTATTGACTTCACCAGGTCTTGAATCAGTCACCAGAACCCAGTCTTCTTTCTCTCTGAAGTCAGTGAAAATGCTTCCAGTAATTTCATTGGGGGGAAAAACTACTTGGATCTTCCAGCATAAGTAGGAAAATATCTTGCTTCTACTATTCAGTCTATGTTGCACTCACAAGCTAGAATTTTCATCTTCAGAAGACAATGCTGACCAATGCTGTACCAAGAGGTCAATTAACATTATTTTCCCTTGTAGCTAATATTAAATCACATGACCAGAACATTGCAGAAAACTCAGATCCCATCCTTTCCTTAGAAAGATCCTTGTTTAATTTAATAGGATTTTTTCCCACTACATCTATCACTCTTGCATTACGTTATCTTGATATTTAAAACTAAATGTATGACTTTCGACATTTGGGGATTTTACTCACAGTTGAGTAAAATCAGTTGAGTGGGCTTGTGTGAGACACAGCTGAACCAGCACAAATGAGAACTATGAAGAGTAGTGCCAAATTACACCATGTTCTTGTGAAATGAAAAGCTCACAAACAGGCTCATCTTGCTATCGACACGAGAGGGATAAAAGAGCAAAACAGTGAACTTGGGGTGGCACTTCTGATTTTACAGAAGTAAGCTTTTCAGTAGCTGGGATCTAGAAAGGTCAATATGATGGCTCTGATTCTGCAGCTCTAACTGAAGTAAATAATTCCACTGAAAATAAAGTGAGTTATTTGCACAGAAAAATGCACAAACATTGCATGGTAACTCATGTTAAAATCTGTCTCTTGTTTTCATAACAAAAGCTTGATTCTAACAGACACAAGGAAGAACAATACCTGGGATGCTTCAGTTAGGTACAAAACAATTTTTTTTTTCCAAATTAACAGATACACCCCATTTCTATAAATGGTCTGATGAAATGGTATCTTTATGTACAACATACAGTGGATGAAACATCACTCTGGATATGGATCACTTTTGATAGATTTAATTGAAGAATGCTTAATAAAAAGGGGGAGGCTTATCTGGAGGGCATCAGTCTGATAAAAGGAGTATTAAAAAGCATTTAGAAAAATAAACAAGAAGTAATCTGGCCATTCAAGTGAAGAACAACAGAAACAGATGTAAATTTGAATGTGAATACTAATAATTTAAAGATCTGAGATAGACAGGAATTATTTTAAGTTAAATGTGTTATTCAGGATAATTCAAATTGAATTGTGTTTAAATAGCAACAAGGTCAAAACATGAAAGCAAAAACATTTAACTGGACTGATTTGGTTTTAGGAGGTTTGAGGGAATAATATGATTCTTCATGATTGAAGGTGAGGGCTTGTTTGTTGCAACTAGGAATCATCCATCATATTGCTAATGAACCTATGTTCTTATTGAAAATATTTGCAGTGAAAAACAAGTACAATATTATGTTATAGACACCATAAATTACAATACAATAAACATGAAGATTATAAATAACTGGATTACAACTCAAAGTGTAGTTTTCTTCCTGGGAGAAAATCAAGTCTGAGCATTCACTGAGAACAACAAACAGAAATTATTTTTATGATGTAAAGTTCACATGTAGCAGAAATATAATGGAGTTCAACATAGAATCACCACTAGACTGATTTTGATCATAACACTCTAACTAGAGGAAACTGTGTTATTCATCTCCATCTATTCAATAATTAAAATTCCTTCCACATTTCATTTGTTTTCCTCTAAAAACAGGAGACTAATAATCAGTGAGTTTTCCTAACTCCATTTTTATACAGAAGCCTGAACTAGGAATTGGAGGATAGGAACTGATATTGGAGTCTTTTTCTCTTGCTTCTTGAGAGGCCTTGTAGAAATTATGTTCTCTCTTGACACCTTGGTTTTAACTACCTGTCACTCAGCAATTCTTTTATACATTTCCATCATACTAAAAGAACATTTTATCTTTAAACATACAGTGGTTCAGACTGACCTGAACTACTGTCAGAATAATGGTTTACCTCTCTTTAAAATTCACTTTCTGCTCCTTTAGCACTAATTTTCTGATTTCCCATTTGTATATTGAAACACTGAGTGGTTGCAAAGTGCAATGAGTGAAAAAGAAAAATGTATCCTAGCAGTTATTTGATATGGTGTCTGCTTGAAATACTTCACTTACGAAAATGCAGGGAAAGATGGGTGATTTTTCAAAGCAGCACACAGGGATTAGATGTGCAGCCCTCATTGTTGTAAATGGACTGTATAAAGCTAAATCCCACATACAGCTAAAAAACCCGATACCTCTTGATAGCAGTATCTAATGCCATCATTCCTCTATAAATAAAGATGGTAAACTACTTATCTCATGTACACCAACGTATGGGCAGGCCAATGCTTCTGATTTCGGGCAGTCACTCTGGAATATACTTAGAAGCAGAGTGTACACCTAAATGTTTCCCAAAGAGATTTCTCTTCTCAAAGCTTGAGACAAGACTTCCTACAATGAGAGAATATGTGCAGGTGGGACCCTGAATGAAGTTACAAAGATGCATTAAGAAATAAAAACAATAATCAAGAGGTTGCATCTGCTTCTCTTGAAGTTAATGGATACCCTTCCATGTTATTCTAGAGCAACTAGAGGAAAGTAACTCACATGGCCTGATACATGTAACTGATTTTTGACAGAAAGCTATCACAGTTTCAGGTTTTTAACTGGCTCTTTGGAAATATTAAGCAGTTTTGAATCAAATGCAGGGAAACAGCTAGGGATGTATTTTCAAAGTGGCACACAGGGGTCAGCAGTGCCTTACAAATTTGGCCTTTTGGTTTTCTTATGAAAATCCATGCACATTTTGCCCAGTGAAGAACACCCATTTGCATGTGTTTAGTGTGAATTTATACTGTAGCAGTAAACTGCAATGAAGATTCTGTGTATAGTACAGGATGAGCCTGGGACAAGCTGTGCTGGGTCAGTCTGGGAGCTTATACTTATAGAAGAGAGCCTGTCTTGCCAACCTTCTCTGTGACATGTGCCTATTGTGGGCTTCAGTTTGAAAAGAGAGATCTCTGATTTGATATAGATACAGTAGAGACTGGAACCGAATGTGCAAGAACTTCATGATGAGCAGAACAAGACCAAAGAAGCAAGCAGGACTTGCTGCACAGCAACAATAGCAGTGGGATCAACCACTTGAAGAGATGTTACTGGGACAGGTTAAATAAAGAAGCCTGTCAAGTAAACCTGAGGATAAGACAAAGGACAATGATAGAAAGATGACGGAGCTTGGAGCAGAACTCTGTTTATCTTTTGCTTCCATCCACCCAATATTTGGCTAGCAGAATATTCCAAAACTCTACAGTGCACTGCCAAAATATAAATATTTCTACACAGTTTTTATGAAAGAGCAAAATACACTATTTCACAAAATCATGTATTTTGGCTTTTATGTTACTTATACCCTTAACGTCACATACATCTAGAAACTAAGAAGAAATTAAGAAGAAATTCTTGCCGAAGAGTGACCATGCAAACCTCTGGATTGTGTCACCTTTCAACAAAGACCGACTGTATAGTCAGTAAAAGATCTAATACAGAAATCTACAAGTTCCTTCTTAATATCAGCTGCAAAGTAGGTATATTTCACCCTACGGCTTCAACCTGTTGTATTTCATGCATCTTTCTTTTTTGATACATTCATGTTGTAAAGTCCTTCATTTTAAAATATATTTGCTTTCCTACTTTCACTTCTCTTCCTGTGCCTCACTTCAACAGCCATTTTTACTGCCTTAATTTGCAAGGAGTCCCACAAGAATGGTCTTATGCCACCAGTAGATGGATGACAGGGATATTTGGATCAAGACAGATTGTGCCTTCCAGACTCGCTCCCTTAGGACTACATCCAACTTCCTTTCATAACATATTCACATTTATCATGTACACAAATAAGAGGCCTACACTTCAGTCGAGGATGCTGGCCTCTCTCTGTGACATTTCCTTGTTGTTATTGTCAGCTTAATTTCAACAATATGAGGACAAAACTTCAGCACTCTCATGCTACTTCTTTCCTCAATTATTGGCACTATTGCCACCCTGCCTGTCAGTCAAGCCTATAATTTCAGAGGACATTTTTCACACAGATTACTCCCCAGGATATCACAACCAGTTTACAAGCACATCTTTACTCTTTTTCAGCAAGAGGTTTCAAGTAGTATTTTCCTATCAATTCTTAGCTAAAAAATCTAAGGTACTACCTCAAGATTTTCTATTTTATTGCAAAATAAACATCTCTTTCCTGGGTTTAACTAACCCAATCTTCAGCAAATCAACCATATGGAATGCCATCGTTAAGTCTGTTCTGCTAGTCCACTGATTTGACCCACTTCCTCCACCTACGATCTCACAGTTGATTCTAGCACATCAAGCTAAAGCAGCCTGTCAAGATGCTTCACAACTCAGTTCCATTCTGCCCCTAATTTCTTGCTTTTTGGTGATTTCATCCCCCACTTCTGATCAGCCAAGGATGTCCATCTCCTCATGTCATTTATTAGATTTCCAAAGAAGTAATTTTGTTTACTTTCAATCAGTCCCTACATACACTTAAAATGCTCTTAAAACCTACTTTATTCTGACGAAGGTTTTTCTCTGCAAAATGTCTTTTGTTCCTTGTAGTTTAGGTGAGAATGTGTGGCTGTCAGAGGTACTTATTTCCAGGATCTGGCACTTAACAAGACTGGCATTACAGTGGCTCCTGCAGCTCCTGCTAGTGGGGTACTGAACTCCCTTGAACATATTTTGGAATGACTGTGCATAATGTATTTTTATTTTGAGGGAAATAATCTAGCCCAAAATTGTTGGTTTCACCAGGAACAACCCCAGACAGGTAGACAATAGGAGAACGAGCCTATTTTATCTGGGTCATAAACAGATTATCAAAGAACTAAACAAGACACCTCATAGATCACATTAGATGGACATAAAGACGATCAAACATCCAAATACAATAAAGACATGTATTATGAATGAAACAGATAGTGTTGACAATGACTGGAATCTGACTGCACTTTTAGGGGATGGAAAACTACTAACCAATTATAAAAGTCTAACAGAACAGAAGATAGTAACTTGTCTGATATACTGCATACCTAAGTCAGTAAATAAATCAATATTGAGTTGTGTCTTGCAATTATTTAGATTTGTGCTCCTGGAGTCTGACCCTCCTAATTTTTGTCTGGTCAGTACACAACATAAGGCTTGCTATTTGTCATGCTGCTAGCATGGGCCATACAGGCATGAAACGAGTCTGAGATCTAGAGTGATGGGGTTAATCAGGATACAAACTGAGGGAAGTTTCTGCATGGATCAGTGAATGCTGGCTAATAGGTAAGTGGTCAAGCCTGGAAATGACGTGTACAAAAATGTTACAATATTTTTAGGGTCATATGCTTATTATAAATCAGAAAAGAAAGAAGTGAAGTGAATTTTTCATGATGAATTATAATCATCCCTCTGGTAATGAAATAAAGATGAATTTTATGTAAACACAGATCTTACGTTTTGCTTTCTTGGATTATTATTATGTAGTAACTGACCTGGAACTATCCCAGAGAAAAAATTTTGCCTTATCTTTGACATCAGCTATCCTCTCTGTTCTTCCCTTTTTAAATGGATTTATTATAAACTTAGATTCATATTTCTCTGATGAAGTTACTGCTTCTTTTGTCTTTGTATCACCTTTCCTAGGCTGAGAAGAACAACGATCTGAAGATTCATTTTTACAAGTATTTACTTTGGCAGCAGTGGTAGCTGAATTTACCTGCTCCTTGCCCAGTGAAAAATTATTATTTTGAAACTGCATTAGTTCCCTGTTGTAATTCAGCATGCGAACGTATAAAGAGTTGGGCCATTACTACAAGGCAGCAGGGCAGAGGCAGAAACTAGGGGTCTGAGTGGAAACTGTTTAAGAAAGCAAGAACCCAAGGAATGTGTGTGGAGCCACTGCCTCAGCATCTGGTTTTCATATCACACCTCCATGATTTTATATTCATGTAGTCATTTGTGTTTATGCAAAATCCATGCAAAAGACCATCTAACTGGAATAGAAATGATTTAGACGTTATTGTCAGAAGTGGAAATGAGTACTGGTGCTATACGGCAGTGTGGAATCAGAGATCCAACAATGTCATTTGATAACACACAGCATGCACAGACAATAGCAGTCTAAACAATATTACTGTCTTCCCTTAGTGATTTTCTAAAGCTGATTCAACCCAGTAGCTGCCTCAGCACAAGTCAGGGTGACACTGGGGACAAAGAGGTGGGAAGAGGTGACAGAATACAGCCAGAAAAGGATGACTGCTTCAGCCACTATAGCTACATATTGGCAAATCATGGTCTGGTTACTTGCAGTATTAGATTAGAATCAGATAGTTGATTTACTGCCACTTTCCATCTATACCACTGTTCTGATGGTCACTTATGTCCGCAAAGCAAGAGTACTTGATCCTGTGAGTCAGCTTCTGAACTACATTAGTACATAGAAATGGGTGGGGCTGTCAGAAACTTCTATTTGGAAGGAAGAAAGGAGTCAGAAACTATAGAACAGCTTAGTCAGAAGTGGAACAGAAATTTTCCCTATCACTGTCAGATCCATTTTAGAAGGTTGTTGCTTTGGTTTTGTTTTGTTTTTAATATTTTTTTTGTTTTGTTTTGTTTGTTTGTTTGGGGGGTTTGTTGTTATCCAAGCAGTTTTTAAACTATTCTTATCTTTACAATCTTGTTTTCTGCAGATAACTGTAAGAAATGAAACTTAATATACCTGTAACATCCCAGCTGATTCATTCAAGAAATCCTCCACGCTCTGATTTTCAGGGTTAAACTTGTCAAGCTGTTGCACTATTATTGCAATAAGTTCTCTATGTCTGACCATCTTCACCATGAAGAATCCTATAAATACAGAAAATCTTTAATTTTTTATGCCTCTTTCAGTTGTGGCATGATGTATGTTGGTAGGCTCATACAGTAGATACACTGCAGTAACACAGAAGAGAACATTTAGGTCAAGCTTTCAAAATCACAGTTACTCAGAACAGCCAACAGGAGAAAGGAAAATACAGTACAAACATCAGTAAAATAAAGGAGGAAATTACATATTTCTTACTTTGTAAATATCTCAAAATATCTTTAGGATGATAACTAAATGCTGCCAGGTTATTTGACAAAATATAATTAAAGATAACTAGAGGAAAGCATGACTTTTTGCCTGTGTACCATACAGATCCTATTGAACAAAGTGCTCTTCCTAGTGAGACATAACAGACAGCAAAATTTTATCTTAGATCTCATCACATGTTGTTGTTAACAGCCTATTTTTCCAAAACAAGAATATGGGATGACAGAGGAATTACAAGGAAGCAATGACACAGTGTTGGTCAGCAACTGGGCCACGGTTACATCAGTTGTCTGGGTCACTGTCAGGGTTTCTGAAGGCTCAGCAGGTGGGTGCTTGTTATGTTTGATACTTTGCGAAATGACTGGGCTCTGTCTATCTCAAATGATGCCTTAGTCATATGTCTGAGAATCTGTAGGACTGGTTACCTTTATTTTAATGTTCACATGACAAGAATTATAATGCATTCATTCCTACTCATGCACATGTTGTGTATGAAAGACCAATGATAGCAATGATCAGACCTGAAAGTCATTAATCTGTTTTAGCAACAGGAAAAAATAAACACGCAAAAAGTAATTTTCCATGCTGAAAATAAAAATATATTTTTGAAAATAGCTCTTTTATATATAATCATATTTTGATTCCAGAAAAGAATGTTTGATCAAGATGATTCATTCCTGCTGTGGTAAAGATAATTAATTTCTTGCTTTAAAATTATATCGTAACATTTCCAGATACAGTGGTTTTGTACTCTGACTTTCAGCACTACCATACTCAATAAAAACTGCCTAAGCAGCGCTTCTAACTACTGATTTCAAAGTGCTGAAAAAAGAGTTTGTCTCTGATTATGTTCAGTACAGGCATTCAGTTACTTGGTATGATCAAGAGAAAATGACCAATTAAAAAAAATCTATCAAAAAAGGGCTGGATCATGCCAAGGAATTGCAAATACAGAAAGAGGCATTGCTATTTCTCTGTCACAGGGGAGTCACTGTTTCTCCACTCCTCTGAGAATCGTTTGGCAGGTTCTTACACTCATAAGGGATTTTGGATGAGCAAGAGAGAAATATCTCTGTACTTCTGGCTGAATCGTAATTCAGGTTTCAACAGCTCTACCAGAAACCAGTATTTTTTCTTCTGGCATAGCAGAAAGAAATTTGAGCGCTTATGCTCTGTACATGCTGATAGTCACCCCTCTTCCCCCACAAATAACAATAATTAAACCCAAAACCTGGAATATGAAAACTTAAGACATACAGTAATGCCTTTAGATTTCTGGACCTACAGGAGTTCTTAATAGAACTTCATTTGTATTTAAACATGCTGCTATTATTATTATTATCATCTTTGATGTTTTAAAACATACACATCAGGAATAAAATGATTATGGTATGTCATTTCCACACAGTCGTTTAGGAGAATACTCTAATTGCTATGTATAAAAATACATAATTTTATGCTGTCTATAAAATGATATAAATTTTCTTTCATTATCAGCCGTAGATTTCAGTCAAAGGAGGTGAGAACCTGACTTAACCTTATTTTACAATGGAGCTTGGAGACATTTTGAAAGCAATTATATAGGATAAGATTGGCTACAATTGTAGGGACTGGTTTCAATGACCTGAAAGATTCCTTCAGGCTTTACATTTGCTCCTATGTTCCTGGCCTAGAAAGACTGCAGCTGCATTTCCTCTGATGAAAGCTGTCCTTAAAAAGAGTTGAACTAAGCCTCCCTGCAAAAGGCAGTCAGATCAAGCAGCTCAAAATGGAATAGGTGCTGCTCAGCTGTGTGCCAGAAACAGAGCACTGAATACAGTACGACTGTCCCAATGGGTTCAGTAGAGGGTACAGTCATCCAGTGGTGACATCCTGCCATTCTCATTTACTCTGGACTTTTCTGCATTGCTGAGAGTCACTTGGAGCAGTTCTGGGCACAGGTCCTCTTCTCAGCACATTCCTCCCTTAAGGAAGCAAGGCACCAGATGGAAGATGTTCCCTCTGAGTATCTAAAGTCTGGACCTTAATTTCAATTCACGTGAATGTCAGTGTCTTGCATACCTATTACAAATGCTTTACTTGACATGGCATGGTATTTTAAAAACTGTTTTCTTGTATAACTTTACAATTCAATATTCACTGTACAAAACCTTCTGTAAATGAGTTGTATTATATTTACAAGGTGGGTTAGCACATGGACACCAAGGTTTAATACTTGCCCAAGATCTCAGGGGACAGCCCAGAACCCTGTTCACAGCTTAACACAGATCCCCTTGACCTTTTCTATTGTCTTTACAGACACATAATAAATACAAACAATGACTGCGGGCAGGGTTAGAGTAGGTATTAGGGAGGCGTTTTCTTCAGAGGGTGGTGAGGCACATGTTGCGCAGAGGAATTGTGGATGCCCCATCCCTGGAAGCGTCCAAGGCCAGGCTGGATGTGGCTCCGAGCAATGTGGGACAGTGGAAGGAGTCGGGCAAGGGGCTTGGAATGAGATGGGCTCTACTGTCCCTTCCAACCCAACCATCCTGTGACTCTGTGGTCATGACACTCATCGCGTGAAGGGTCCCCGGCCCTGCCCGGGGCTCGGGCCGCTCTCGCACAGCACGAACTGTACCCGCTTCTCCTCCTACAGGTGTCACGTACGGCCACAGCCGCGCTGCGCCGCTGCTCCCTGTCCCGTCCCGTCCCGTCCCGGGGTGCTCCCGGTGCTCCCTGTCCCGTCCCGGGGTGCTCCCGGTGCTCCCTGTCCCGTCCCGGGGTGCTCCCGGCGCTCCCGATCCCGGTCCCCCCACCCCCCCCCAGCAGCGCCGTT
>JAWWEE010000122.1:65682857-65730334 GCA_035221455.1 Xenops minutus
GTTAAAACTCCTGAGATTCCCATGGGCCGATTTCTCGAGCCTGTCCAGGTCCCTCTGGATGGCATTCCATCCTTTAGAAGTGTCAGCAGCACTGCTTGGTGTCATCTGCAAGCATGCTGAGGGGTGCATTCAGTCCCTTTGTCTGTGTCATTAGTGAAGACATTAAATAACACTGGTCCCAGTATGGACCCCTGGGGGACATCACTTCTCACTGATGTCCATCAAGACTCTGAGCCATTGACCACTGCCCTCTGGATTTGACTGTTCAGCCAATTTTTTATCCATCTAATAGTCCGTACATTGAATGCATCTCTTCTCAGTTTAGAGAGAAGAATGTTGTGGGGGACAGTGTCAAAGGTTTTACAGAAGTCCAGATAAATTATATCTGTAGCCCTTCCCTTGTCCACTGATGTACTCACTCTATCATAGGAGGCCATCATGTCTTCACTACTTTGGTTTATAAGTCATAGCTGGCATTGTCTTTTTCTGTCATTTGCTTGTAAGTATCTGAAAGATATAAAACATCATCAGCAGGAGAGTCCTCGGCAGCACCGTTAATGAGATGCAAATAGGAGAAAAGCGCTACCAAAAATGTGGTTTAGTATGTGATCTGCTGAAGGGACAATGTGATAAATAGAGGCTGTCATGTAGCAAAACAAACTGTTAAAGGGGAAAGTCATGTAAAAGTACAATAGAAGGTGATAAAACTGTGACAAAGCACCATTCGGTGTTTTGAGGTAAAAAAGGACATAAGTGAACACCAAAACCAAGTTTTGAATCTCTATCTAGTAATCCTTGGTTTTCAACTGGAAGCAAGCTATACACACTTTGTTTTAAAATACCCGTTCTGTCATAGTATTCCACCTGCTTTTTCCCAGGGAAAGAAAATTATGAGGAGTGGAGATTTTTTTCTTTTCTTTTTTTGTAAATACTTGGTTTTCTGTTCTTTCTGGAGTTGAAGAGTCTTTGTAAACCTAATGTTTTATGAAGTTTAGCAAGTTGTGTCATATTGTCACACAATGCTTGGTGTTTCCATGTTTTAGTGTTGAATACCTGGTTCTGTTGCATGCTTCTTTATCTACATGCTGACCTCAAAACAGATCTGAAATTAAAAAACCCAGATTATTAGGTGTAGTTTCTCTTTCCCACTGCAGGTCTATTGTGCCTAGCTTAAATTCTACAATTTTTTTTTTTCCATTTTCCTTGATCTGTTTGAATGTCCTCTTGATGAAGCCTTTTACAGAGCACCCGAGAACTGGCAAAAGGAGCTGAACTTGGTAGTGAGGAGAATTTCTCATCTTCACACTTCCTGCAAGCTCTGGCTGTGTCCATCAGCTGTTAGATGCTGTGCTGTTCACATTTACTTGTGGGGGCTTAAAAAATAGAATATTTTGCCATATGCTTTTGCAGCGTAAGGAGGAGGAATGAGGCATCCTTGGAAACTCATGTTTTGCTATTTGTTGATCTGTTATTACCATTCTAGAATATGAGTAATTTATTCTTCTCCAGCATGGTATTCAAGTTGTCTCATTTCTTAGTCTTGCAGTTCTGTAATATTTAAATTGTATATATTGTACAATATTTATAGATTACAGTAATCTATATTGTAATATGTTTGAAATTTTATTTCCCCAGTATATTAGAATAACTGTGTAAAAAGATTAACACCTGTTGTTTCTAATTTTGGGGGTTTTTTGGCCTGTATTTTATTTTCTTCAATCCTTAGCAACATGTGATGTGTGCACATTTTCAGTACAGCAACTTTAAGATAAGTCATTCCACCATTGTAAGTGCAGGAAAAAGAGCCATTTGTATTTGGGGGATGGCTAGCATTTGTTAAAAAAAAACAAAACAAACAACACCAAAAGAGCCCCCAGAAAACCACCAAAAAACCCCCGAAAAACCACACAACTAAAAACCCCAATTCACAAGAATTACCTTTCTTGTCTTTTAGTTTCTAGTATTTGATTCTACAAGTACTCCTTTATTAAAACTAGACTGATATTGCAATGCAAAGTAACACAATTAAATGTTTTAAATTCATGCTTTTCTAGAACACTCCCATCACAGGAAGTCTTAAGAAAATTGTGTATGTTTTTACATTAAAAAGTTGCCTTTTCCATAAAAAAATTAATGGACAGCTGTGCAAGTTCACATAAACAAAAATGTCTGCTTAGTGTCCTGTACTGATTAGTGTTTTAAGTAGCTCTTCAGGAGGAAAAAAAACCTTCTCATCAGCAAAAAGGAAATAGTAGTTGATTGGGAACCAAACATCAACCTTTCTACTGCAAAGCTTCCCTTAAGCAATCATTTATCTGGCTGTTGTTTGAAATTCTTTGTTTCTCTTCTGGTATTTTCTTTCTTTTCTTTATGCAACCAACCAAATTCAGATGCAGTATAAATGAATTTTTTCCAGTCCCTCCTCCCCTTCTTTTTGACAACACAAGTCTCAAATTAGAAGTGGCACTGTTTTCCCTTGTTTGTTGAACACAGATTCTGTGCTGTCTGATAACATGACTGCTGCTAGGAAGCCTTAGTGTGCAAACAGAAGGTGTCAGTGTTTTATACCAGCTTCCCTTTTACTAGGTCCCTATATCACTTGAAGCAGCACTGAACCATATTACCTCTCAATATGCAGCTTTCTGAAATAATAGCTAAACCAGAGTTTTAAAGATACTTTTTGGCTTTGGTGTGACCCATGAAGCTTTAGAGTTAGCCCTCATGTAGTGAGCTAGTCAGAGAAGACCTGGCCAATTAACTCCTGTAACATGGAATGTAATTGTAACTCGTAATAGCTTCCATGAAGAAACCATCCCCTGAAACAACCAGAGCTGCAATTAAATGTAATAGTCTAGGAATGCAGCCCAGCAGAAAAAAGCACACAAACGAGGATAAAATAAAGGTGGCTTTCAGGTATGTTTTTTTTTTCTTAGGTTAGTTCCAGAAAGGGGCCAACAGCTTTAAAATACAGGATTTGTTAGTTCAATCTGCCATTATTCCATAAAGAGGCAGCCATATCACCTCATCTCACTTTGCTTTGTTGCCTCAAATCTTTATTTTAATCAAAAGTGCTGAGGAATTACGTTTTGATGAGCATGGGATAGTGGTTTTATCCAGGGCTAGAATGTAATTTTTAAAATAGCAGCGTAGGCATTTAAGACCTGCAAATGAAACAAACTTTTGCTGCCTTATGCAGTTCAAGCAGTGCTGTGAATCCCACCCAACCCAACATTAATTGCAAATGACCCTGATGTGGTGAAGCTCAGGTGGCCTGTGGGCTGACGTGGGAAGAAGGGCTTAGCTGCCCTCAGCTGCAGAACGGGGCTTTATGCAGGTGTCTTCCCTGCTAATTGTGCTAATCAACGTGCATGCTGAGCTATCATCAGCTGATAATGGGAATCTTGAGTTGGGAGAAACAGGTCAAGTCACCTCAGGGTCTACCAGCATCTTAGAAAAGCTGAGCAAGTCTTCAGGCAGACACGAATAAGAAGAAAATTCTACAAAGCATTATCCTGAGTCTGTGTGTACTGAGACAAAAAGCTGCATGTCCAGGGTATTTTTTATTTGCTCAGGGTTTGTTTGGGTTTTTTTTAAAAAAACTAGTTAGTGTAACACTGAGAAAGTATAAGACAGTTATTGTTATTGGATTCCCATTTCCTGGTACTAAATAAACACAGAATTTCTCATCTGAAGAGTTACAGCCTGAATATGAACCAGAAATAAGCACTGTAAATCATAAATACTATTTCCTGTACAAAAATTCAATCTATATTGATACACAGGAATGATAAAAATGTTTACACATTGTAATTGCCTAAAGTACACATCGTTTATTGCAACAAACTAAAGTCTGTGAGTGTCGCTTGTGTCAAATGTGTGCAAGCAGTTTACATTGCCAAATGATGACTGATCAGATGGGTATCTAATCCTGATATCAGAGGGTCCTCCAGCGTGGCCTGGTCTGTGCACCAAGTGAAAGATGGAGGAGTGGAAAATGAAGGCTTTTATAAAGCAATTTAGAATGGCAAGCAGTGTTAAGACCGGGCTTAAAAACAGCTGAGATGGTGGAACTGATGAGAAGGTACACTGATGGCAACTGGCTAGAGGTGAGAGAAGATTCAAATGAGAGGAAAAATATGAAGAAGAGATGAGGTAAGGCTTGTTATCTTTTCAGGAGACATCTGTGAAGGTGAAAATAAAGATAGCACTGAGGTAATTGATAATGCAAGCATTGTAGGCCGTAATTTTCAGAGGTTACTCATTGAGTTTACTCACAATTAAGGTCCTTTATTGCTTTGCCTTCTGGCTCAGACTCTCTATTCCACGTGACAATAGAAAGTAATTTCATGACTTGAGACAATATTCACAATAAATAATACCTGCCCTTAACAGAGAGATGGTACTCTAAGGGTGGTGGTTGGTTTGGTTTATGTTTTAGCCTAGAACATTCAACGCCCAAAAAAAGTGTGAGAACTTCAAGTTCTTTGAAAAAATGTAAGCCTTTCGGGCTGTGTGTAAGAGCTGAAAACCTCAATTTTTTTAAAACAAAACAAAAAAAGGTAAAAAAACTAGAACATAAGATTGAAGTTCTTAAATAGTTACTTGTTGGTAGCTGAGGTATTTTGACTATTTCAAATGTGTCAGGCAGAGCTTCACAGAAAGCATTGAAGGACAGCAAACCTGACATCTTTCAGAAAAAAAATGTTACTCCCCAAATCAGCTGGCAGGATTGTTACTGTGGAAGAATCTGGAAGTGGCTGGGAGGTGAGAAAGCATAAGAGAAGGTGCTGAGTTTTTTAGTTGTTCTTGTTTCCTGGTTCTGCTGTTCCAAGATGACTTTATTCTGAATAATATATTTCATTTTTGCAAGACAACTTCTGCCATCTCAGAAAGAGTGTTGGGCTGCACTTGCAAGGCAAGCAACAGTGTACATAAATGCTGTTAGACAATGACTTAACAAAACTTGATGGAACATGTGACAGTGGTTTAACAAGATTCAGTGGCAGGGTACCTGTCAGTATTTGATGCATAGAAAACAGGGTCAGAGAGAACTGCCAGGGAGATCCTTTCCTCGAGTCATGAGGTTCAGAGAGGAGTCTGAGTGCAGCTGGATCCAGACTTAGTCCTGGTCTTGGTCAGTGATTTATGTCTAAAGGGTTGTATATGTGTAGTCAGTCTTTTTATTGCTTAGCTAATGCTTCAGTGTTTCTGAATGCGTAGTCCCAGTTTATTTACGGAGTATCTGATGTGATAAGGATTCTCTCAGCCTCGAGGAGTCATCTTGAGAGGCATCCCTACTCAAGGGGAGATCCTTGCTGCCATGCAGGAGAGCTCAGGGCTGGACTGTCTGCTGTTTATTGGCTGAGATGACTGACTAATAGTCACATTTGCATTCCAGTTGTGCTTTGGGTTGTGCATGCTCCACTACCCCTCAGCTGTTGAGAAGGATTTATGGCCCTTGGCTGCTGTGTTATCTGTCTCCCCAGAGCCCAACTTGGATGCAGCCACCATGACTGCCATTTTTGGCTACTGCTTAAACAGAAAAGGGGGGCGAGTGCACCACCACACCTGCCCAATCATGGTGTGAAATTACATGCTAATGTTTTTTTTAATATCATTTAGCCACCATAAAACAGACTGTAAAAGTACATTTTAGTAGTGTGACCATATTGTAAGATTGGATGGGTAAAGGTGATGAGCTGTAAAAGAGTAAGCCTTTGTTTAAATGCATATATCTCTTCATAATGAGCAGAATTAGCAAGGGAAATTACATAAAACGAATGAAAGTTAAGTAGATTTTTGTTCAAGTCTGATAAAATTATTTTCCGGTTGTGAAGTCTCTCCTTTCAACTAAAGCATGGTACACTTGGGATTTATTTTCAAATTGGCAATCAGAAATGAGAAACATGAAGGGGTACATTTTCTGCATGATTAGTGGGAGGTATGCAAACAAATCCTATTATTTCTTAGTGGGATTAGAGCACATACCTTCCATACACTGCTTTGAAGAATTCCCCTTAAGTATTCTTCCAGATTTCTAGCTGAAAAAATAGCTACAATAGTAAATTTGGTAGAAGAGAAGAATTTGGAATGTAGCTGGTTTACATATGCCTAAAAAGGAAAAAAGCCTAAAAAAATCTGCTAGCAATTGTGGAGAAGTAAGGTAAAATAACCCTGACCTATATAACTACCTCTCTTTTAACTAGAGATGTTTCTTAGGTTTCTCTTTGCATTGTCCAAAGATATCTGTTGACTGAACATTGAGTTCAGCAGGCTTGAATGAATCTTCTGCACTGCCTAGAGCCAATACAGCTTTGATATCTTTGCTCAAGATTATGTATTTTCTTATCTAGTATAATTTAATTTTTTTCAGCTTGTGGAATTTCCAGTAGCTGAGCAGTAAATTGTTACTGAAACAAAAAATTGGTCTTTACAAGACAGTTTTGTAGTGCTTATGAAACTATTTTTAACCCTCTAATTGTAGTTTATGTTGATAATATGATGTAAGATTGAAAATGATGTGTTATTTAAAGGCATTTCATTAGTCCAGGGATGCCAGAGACAAGTTGTGTAGCATTCAATTAAATTATTCATATACTTTTACTTAGTAGCTAGTGGATTTCCACTAATGAAGTGTCAGTGGTTTGCCATGGGACTGCTCCTTCCTGCTTATCTGTTGGCTCAAAGCACAAATTTTGAGGTACTTATGTGGCTGATTGAGTAAATTTAGGGTCAGGTAGGTATATTATCTTCAGTTCCATCACTGAAGTCAGCTTTCTACTTTCTAACAGACCTTTTCCTTCCAACGGGAAGAAAGCATAGATCAAACTTGTCACAATATTCCGAAGTTTTTGAAGCATATGGTTTAATGTATCTCGGCCTGAAACCCATGGTGACTTTATGCACTTTGAGTTTTGTTTTGTCTTCCTTATAAGGTTTTACAATGCTTAGCAGCATGGGCATGCTGTTCCCTCCATCCCCAATGAACATGCAAGATCCTTGATTCTTTCCTGAATGTTTTAATTGTACGGCATGAATTAAATTGAAGATTTTTTTTAAAGATGTGTGCCCACTGACATTGCCGAATTGTCTTTCCCTTTGGGAAGAAAATAGAATAGGTTTGTATCATTTTCTGAAGAGCAAAAGCGCAACTGCCGGGTTATTCTTATTTCTGTATAATCCATGACAAGCCATGACTTACCACAGTGCTGTTTTTTTACCTTTGTTCGCTTCAGCAGTTCATTTTGTTTCCGTATGTTTTTTCAGTTCTCAGGATGGCTTACGTGATTCCCCCCTCAGCTCCATCTCCAGCAGTGACTATGAGAGTGTTTCTGTCACTACATGTAGTCTCTCCAGCATATACGCTCTGAGGTAATAACATCACTTCGCAGGCAGATTTGACGGATGGTATTGACTAATGCTTGGTTGAAAATTTTCATTGAATTTATCAAGTGACAGCAACACTTCTGAATATTCTTCCTTTTGGACAATAGGTGCTTTTTTTTGTTTTGGTTTTGCCTAGCAGCTTCCTTCAGTGCTGTGACAATTGGGAGTCAACTATTTATGGGAAAGTTTTAATGCCTACAGGAATCATTTACATATGTCCATGACCTCACTTTTATTGGTCCGTACAGCATTTCTTAGGAGACACTTCAGATTGTACCTTGAAAGGTAACAAATGCTTTTCTTAGCTAGGCCTTGGCTTTCTAGAAAACATGTTTTTTCCATTTTGTTTTGGCTAGTAAAATGTGGGAGCGTTGTAGTTAATAATTTTAACTTACACTGTGTTGTTGGCCAAAATTATTAAGAATACTAGTCTGTATTCTTATCTTCCAAAACTGAATGAGAGTTTAACTTTGGTTTTGTTCAAAGCACTTAATGAGAATAATAGAGGAATGAAGTTTAGGGTAGAAAAATGTAACTAAAGCATAAATATCAGTTCTTTTTTCATTGTTGATGTAACACACATGTATGTGGTATGTTGCATACACTGTATGCAGTAGTGTTTTTACTCTGGTACAGACTTCAGCTGTTATAGACCCTCCACTGCCTTTTGTTCCCTCTTTTTTCCTCTGTTTGTCTCTACCCAGCACTTCATTTGAACTTTAGGAATTCCAAGTTATGTCTGCCTTTGGAGATAAAAAGAGAAGGTTAAATGGCTTTTCTAATAGTGATAGATGAAATACTAAAAATGGTGTTTTTATAGGCTGTATCTGTCTTCAAGCTCAGGGGTTTTTTTTAGTTTCGTATTTTTGAAACAAGGGAAGAAAGATGCAACAAAACCTGTTTTTCATTGTTTTAATTTTGAGATACATTTCCTTTGAACTGTTCTTCAAACAAAACCCAGTTTTACCAGTATGCACCAGCTGCCCTATTCTAAATACTGTATACATCAAAGGCTGCTTCACGCAGGGCTGTTGGAATGGGTGGTAGGAGTAGCCTCAGTTACTCTTCAGGAACAACTGGAGCAGTGCGAATAAGTCTTCATTAGGTGCACCACCTCCTCTCAAGGCCTTACTGTACTGCCTTCATATGTTAGTATTGCCGTTGGCACTCTGTTGGTGCTTAGGTAAATTAAAGTTTGATTTATAAGGCAGTATTTGTACATGTGCCTTTGTGCTCTTGTCCACTGAACTATAGCATTGTGTCATCCCTGGGTGGCTTGACAAAATGTGATTAGCCTGTTTTTCTGCATCTGATTGATATTACTAGAGATCTAGCTATTGTATTTTGTGATCCAGTAAAAATAGGTAAGTATCTGCTTGGCTATAATGATAGGAATTTCCCCTTTTGAAATACTTAGTTTAAAAAAAGTTTAAATTCCTCTTAATTACTTATTTTAATGACATAAAAGAAGAAGGAAAAAAAAAGAAATCTATCTGCTTCCCAGTAGTATGTTCCTAGATCTGTGTGCATAGAAATGCAATGTGCAGGACATGGATTCGCATTATATTTTAAAATATGTTATTTTTAAAGGGCTCCCCTCTTCTTTTATGTTGTGTTACCTGAAGAGTTTTACTGTCTGTTAAACAACTTCTCCAGAGTTGCATTATTTGTTTACTACAACAAGCATTTTCCTTGTAAAGACAATCTCTAAAATTTTCTTTTCTGACATAGCTAAGTTCTCCATGATGGGTATTCAAAATAATACCGAAATTGGCTTTTGGGGTTGTTTTTTTTCTCTTCTGAAATATGTGATTTTAATGTACTTAATGTTCTGCTGTTTTCACTTAACAACAATTAGAGATTATATATAACCTTGTCAGTTTTATCTGAAAAGTCATTGGCTAAACATAAAATTCTTGAAATACATTTATGTGGCCTTTCAATCACCAGTGAAACATAAACATCATCTTTGTGCTAGTAAATAATCAGTATCCATTTTCCAAATGGAGAACCAGGGAGAAAATTCTCACTCCTTGGATCCCAGAGCACTGTTCAACCCATGGGTCATTGT
The DNA here is from genome assembly GCA_035221455.1 of Xenops minutus. NCBI lineage: Eukaryota > Metazoa > Chordata > Aves > Passeriformes > Furnariidae > Xenops > Xenops minutus. The sequence goes on from JAWWEE010000122.1 coordinate 65,692,315, forward strand.
TTTCCATTTTGGTTTTCATTGGGAGGAAAAAGCTGTCAGGACTGTAAGGAGCCCTCTGGGACTGGTTGAATAGGCTGTTTCAAGTCAGCCTGTGATTTACTGCCTTAGACATTTCTATCATCAGCCAACGCTGTGTAATTTCTTAGAGCTATATTCATCCCACCTAATTTTAGGCACCAAACTCCTAAATTTGGAGTTCCTGAAGGTTCCTCCTTTACTTATTGGAGAACAGTGGAAGTCTCGGTTAAGCGTATAATTAATTTGTTGAAATGCATCTGGGCTGAAGATTTTCAGTCATAAATGAGAACTGTGGTTGCAATACTTTGCTGACTGTTCCCAAAGTAATTTGAAAAACACTTTAAAACTTTGCTAAATGTTCCTAGAGCACAAATTGGGGAAGAAATAAAGGTACAGAGGGCTTCTCAAATTGTTTTGCTGAGTAAAGGTTGATGATTTCACTGGCACCTCATCTGTGTAGATTCCCTCTTTCTAGTCTCAAGAGGTCTGATGGTCAAGAAGTTAAAAGTTCAGAAGATCATTTCTGGTAAAATGTTAATTAAGCAGTATCTGAACTTGAGATGCCCATACCAGTAGTCAGCTTGCTCAGCAAAGAATGAATGTGTTCTATGTATTTCAGAAAGTTTCAGAGAAACTATGTTTGTATGCAAAGCCTTCAATTGTATATTATTGTGACTGCAAAGTAATACTGCTGACTTGAGTAAAAATTGCCCTACAGCAGGGAAGTGGCAATTGACCCATTGATTATATCAGCTTCAGAAAAAAAATCCCCCCAGTTTTTCCTTTTTAATGGTTCCTTTCCATAAATGTTATTTTGAGAATCATTTTTAGTAGAACTATAACTTACTAAATCGTAAACAGGCAGCTAATAAAATACATCTCTGAAATTTTATCCATTTCAGTGTTTGAAGTAGTAGTCATTTTTAAAAATAAATTGCAGGAGTTTTGTCAGCTTTCAGTGTGTTTGAATTATTGGACAAGATCCTGACAAAACCATTAATTTGGGTGGAAACCTAAGGGAAGCCTGTTGACCTGGGAACAGAATGAGAGGATTTGATATGCTTAAAGAACGGACCTAAGTTCTTTGAAAGACTGGTATTTTTTCTATTTTTTCTATTGTTTTAGGCATTTACAAAAATCGGTGGTGAAGTTTTAGCCTGTTGTTTATGGTCTGTAAAAGGAGGTATCTGCAATGAATTGTGACTCAAGTTTATGCCAAAACAGCGAGACTCTGCCAGCAATTAGAGTGGTACATTAATCTGGCTGTTTCAGTTCGAATATCTGTATTTGTGTACATGTGGGCAGATCCCAAGGTCATTGGCTTGCTGAACACAGTTGAAATGTATGGCTTACTGCATGTGTATTTTGAGTATATCCCAGTTAGGATAAAGACATGTCAAACAAGACAGGGCATCATATTTAACAACTGAAATTTTCATTACCTGCTGCAGAAATAGAGGGTGTTTTGCAGAAGACTTCTTGAAGGTACCTTGCCAGCCTGTTCATGGAATCATAAAGCATCCCAGCTTGGAAGGGATCAAAAGATCATCTGGTTCAACCCGTTGTGGGGAAATGAGCCTAGATGAGTTTATCTAGCACCATGTTCCTTTGCATTTTGAAAACTGTCAGCCATAAGGGCTCTACCATATCCCTAGGGAGTTTGTTTCAGTGATTGTCTGTTCTTAGTGTAAAATATTTCTTTGTTAGTTCAAGATGAAACCTTTCCTGGTACAACTTTTCCTCTCCATGTGGCTCCTTGTGAAGTGTCAGCTTCCATCCTCTTCATAGCCACTCTTTACATACTGTGGTACTGTGCTGAGGTCCCCTGTAGCCTTCTCTTCTCCAGGGAATAAAACACCTAACTCCTTCAGTCTCTTGCTATAGGACAGGTTCTCCATCATCTTCATGGCCCTCCTTTGGATGCTTGTCCAGTCTATCTTTAACTATGGGGATGAGAACTGGTCACAAGCAGTACTCCAGGTACAAGCGCCTGGTAGATTGGGATGGTCACATCTCTCATCTGCACTGATGATGCCCCTGTGGGTGCATCCCAGCATCTGATTTGCCTTCATTGATACAGCAGCTCCACCAGGACCCCCAGATCCCTTTCAGCAAGGGATCCAGCCTGTACCAGCCTCTTGGTGTCCTCATTGCTGCAGGACCTTGCACTTGTCCCTGTTAAGGTCCACACTGTTCTTGCCAACTCAGTCTTCCAGCCTGTCCTGGTCTGTGAGATGGCTTTTCCTTCTGGCATGTCCACCTCACCACCCAGTGTGGTGTCATCAGCAAACCTGGTGATGAGTCTCATCATCCAGACGGTTTACAGTGGTGATGAACAGTGTGAGTCCCAATGTCCATCCCTGGGAACTCCCACTTGTGGCAGGCTGCCAGCCCAAATATAGACCATTGATCAGCACTCTGTGAGTGTGAGCTGTGAGCCAGTTTCTTGCCCGTCTCGCTGAACAAGCAAAATTCTTATGGGTGGACAATTTCTTACAAAAACAGGTTTTATCGCAGTGCTTAAAAAAGGATTCAAGAAGGAAAAAGAACTTGGGAATTCACCAGGACTGTGAAATACAGAAGGAGAATTGAGTTCTTTCCTCTCGTGGTACAGAACTTATGCTATCAAAACGACAGCAAAAATTACATGCCCACAGGTTTTACTAGAGATCACAACCACTCTGGGGATCTTGTAGACAATGGAGGACAACAAATCCATTAACCATGTATTTTAACTGAAGTGTCTGAAGCTCCATCTTCAGTCCTCCTGTCTTGCACTATCACTGTTGTTAACCTGGTCAGGTTATATTGAAGCTATGCAAACTGACAGATTCGTTCTGCATTAATATTAGGTATTGTCATTTTTGTTTTGATCAGTGCATTAATGTAGATATTCTTCCCCCTTTTTTTTCGGTAGAGCTCTTTATGGAGGGAGTGCTCGTAACCAGAAAAAGGCTGTTAGTAATGGCTTTACATGTACTGTGGTAGAATAATGGAAATAAAGAACTCAGTGACAAGAGTTGTGGGGAGAGAAAGGGGTTTATACCTTGAGCAAATCTGACTGACTTCCCAGTATAGATGCTCTTCCTGCCTAATGATTTTGAACTGCAAACTGTCTGTATATGTCTTGGGCACTGAAAGTCTGTGCTGTTTTGTACAGCTCTGTTACTCAAGCAGTGTGAGGGCACTATTGCAACAACCATAAACAGGCTGCTGCATTCAGTCTTTTTGTTTTGCTGCTAAATCTCATGCCCCAACAACCAGCTGAGCAGTACCAGCAAAACAAAAAAGTCAGTGCTGATGAGGTCTGTCAGCTTTTGCTTATGATTTTAGTAAGTGAGACATATGTGACTGAAGCAGATGTCTCTAGGTTTTCACCGCCAGGATTCTTCTTGGTGTGTTTCATGCCTATCTTGTTCTTCACCCTGCAAGACAAAAAAAAAATTCAATCTCCAAATGGTGCAGCATTTTCTAAGCTAGAGTTCCTTTCTAGGATATTCTACAAGGCATTTTATATTTTATGTATATCTTTGTCTTTAGTAATGAGTAACTGATGCAGATTTTGAACTCAGGCACCTTGTTAACAAGTGTTTGCTACAGTGGGAAGGTGGAAATTCAGTTGCTTGAAGTTTTTTGACCTTACCTTATTAAAATAATAAACTTCATATTTTAGAGGTGTTAAGATGTTCAATGTGGTTGAAGTAAATATAGAATATATTGCTCTCTGTGTAAATCAAGTAAAGTAGGACAGCATTTTAAGCTGACTAGCATCAGTGGCAGAGGCAATAAGACTGTTCAAGCAAAACTGGTAGACACCCTAAAATTTGCCATTTGGGGGCTGTATTCCAAGTGGCATATCAAGCATATTGTCTGGCTGGAGACTGACACAAAGTGGTCATAATGGCTCTGTGTTCGTCTTTCTCCATAGCTCAGTTGTAATTTTCATTTTTAGTAATTTGGCCACAATTATAATCATGTTCATTTTAGTGATGTGTAAAAAATCTGTTGTTGAATGTCACTCAGTGTTCCCTGTGATACTAATGGAACAAAATTACTAGCTTTTAGAAATTAGATTTTATTTTACAGATTAGGGTTTTCTTCCCCAGTAAAACCCTTAGAATAGCATGTTTGGGAGTTTTGAGATTATGTGTAATTAAAATCACTATAGTAACTGCAGCTTTTGCAGAGTTTTTGACAATGTCTACAGATACATTGTAAAATCACAATTAGATTGAAGGGAAAAAGAGGATTTCCTGAGACTTACAACGGCACTGAAGGTGAAAAATCAAGAGAAAGCTTTCTTTTCTAATTAATATTTTAAGGCTCCACCTAATACTTTAATTAGCTTTCCTCGACTTTGACTCCCACATCTGGATATGGGATTCCTGTGGGATTCTCCTAGACCTTAGGATGCTTTAATGCTTCTGCTGCTTGTTCTGTATTGTTTTTTGAATGAACTGATGGAAGAAATAGGAAAATGCTGTGCTAATAAGTTTCCCTGTCCTCAGAGTTCCTCTTACTGGAGAATGTTTTTCAAGGCTGCTTCTCCCTCTTTGTTTCTGCCTCACACAGGAGTTGCAACTCAAGAGTGTATCTGCAGTAATTGGATGCTAAATTAATTCGCTTGTTACAATGCCATGAAAAATAGTGGCTTGCATATCACAGATGATGTTGCTGAAGAGCTGTATGAAATTACTCTTTGCCCTTGGAAGTATTTGTATCAGGTATCCAGGTCCTGCCTGGCCTGTGTCAAGTTCTGGATCAAGTGTAAAGGCTGGGACTGATGGGTTTCTATCCCTGTATCAGGTACCAGAGCTGATATTCCATACCAATTCATCATAAGTGCTATACTATTTGTGGTTTTCACTTTCAGTTTTTCCAGGTCAGGATATATTTTTGAAGTTTAAATAGTTCTTTGCTCTGATCTCATTTTATTTGTCCTTTTGCAGTGTGAGTGAACATTTGAGAGCTTTAAATGCATGTTAGATTAGAAGGAATTGTTAGAAAAAAATGTCAGGGTGGAATTGAAAAAATTGTCATAAAGCCGAAGCAATATTCTAACTTCTTGTTTTTTCAGTTTCATTTTTTTCTTCAGTTTTACAATAACTAACTTTTATCCCTTTTTGATTTAAAGTTTAAAAAAAGCAGTAAATGTGTTCCCTTGCAGGTATCTAACGTTAAATTTGATGGTTAGAAAGCAGCCCTGTTGATTACTAATGCTCTGAAGTTGCTTATTCATATGCACACTTACAGAAGTTTTATCTATAATGACCAAAGCAGCTATTTGGGAGAGAGCAGTGTTAAATCTGATAAATTCTGCACTGGTAATATTGTTTATTTTAATTCCCGTTTGAAATACTGCACCTTTGCATTCATCTGAAAACCCAGCCCAGAGTGATAATGAGTTTGAATAAACCACTTGTCTAGGCAGAGTTTCTTGTAGCAGATCTATTTAGTGAGATGCTGCTTTAACAGCTGTGGTTTTTGCAAAGTGCAAATGAGAATGCTCTGGAGTTGGAGGTTGGACAAGCTGAGAAAAGATTCAAGAAGATGTTCTTCAAACAGAGTGGGCAGCTGCAGAAGCTGCCAGGGTATGGAGCAGAAGTTGTTGCTGTTGATTTCGAATTCAGCAGTCTTCAACACTCAGGATTTTTTCCTGACCAAAGGTACCACTTAGAACACATGGATAATCCCGTTAGCCAAATTCTTTATTTCAATTAGCCAACCTCAGACTGTGCACAGGGGCAAAAGAAGCTAAGAATGGGCTTCTGCAAATCTTACAGAGTATGAAAAGTAATTCCCCCTACTGAGGAATTCAAAAGGTTGACAGCAGATGGGGCTTCTAGCACATGTCCTACTGTGAATAGAGCTAGACATTGCTAATACATGTGATATACTCTTGTCTCGTCAAGCCCAGTTCTTTTGGTGGCTTCCAGCTAGAGGGATTTGCATGCAGTTATGTTATTTGTTTCTCTAGACAAAGTTCTGAGGCCTTGGACATGCTTTAAGTGTGGGTTGGTTGGTAGGGTTGTTTTTCCCCCTCATTAGCCTTTTCTCTTAAAACAGAGAGAAAATACCTACAGGATTACATTAAAAAACCCTATTGACTTAATAAAATACTAGAGTTTAAAAGTCAGGAAATAAGGTTCTGCATTAAAGCTTTTTTTAGTCTGCTTTAAATGTAGCTTCTGGAGTCACTCTTTAAAACCTAGTCTTTAGCTAAATAAGTATATGCTATTACCCAAATAATACTATATGTTCTGGCTTGGGTTTAAATTACTCTAAAATTGATTTGTAGCCACCCCCTTCACTTAAAATAACTGTAAGAAGCCATTACTTTCACAGGTTTTTTTTCCAACCATGTCAAAACTAGTACATGTTAGAAACCAGCAGGTTTTGGCCTACTGTTTATTGTGTTTCTTGTGAGGTTCTCCAAAAAGAAGCACTAGAGGTACTATACAAAACAGGATGGGAGGTAGTTCTGGGGTTTTTTTCTTACTGATACGGAGTTACATTTCTCTTACCTAAACCCATATAATTTTCCTCTTGTCATTCCTCATGTATGCAACCTTTGTCTTTTCCCAGCTATTGTGTTTGATCCTTTACATGACCTTTGAATTTTTGTTTGGTATTTTTAGCAAATTGGAACCCAGAGTTGATTACAGCCTTATGAAGTAGAAAAGTAAGAGTAATAGCTTGGTTGACAGGTTGGTGGTGAGATCTCCAGTTACAGCCTACACAAACATAAGTAGGAGCAATGTACCAGTTACCGAAGTAGTTCTAGAAATTCTGTGCAAACAAGAACACAGATTGGCCTGCAAACATTTTGGATTTTTTTTTCTTTACCATCAGTTTGAAAACATTCTAATGGGAGAGAACCTTAAAGGTCACAGATTGTATAAAAAGTGTTTGTTGCTGATACTATTCACAGAGCATAAGGAGGACCTTGTGCTAAGTTCTGTATGAGCAAAAATGAAAGCCAGGGTGCTCATGATAATGTATCAAGAAATACTATAAGAAGTAGAATCTTCTAAATGTACTTAAGTATACAGGGAAATTCATGTATATGATATATCTATACATGTACATACCTTGAGTTACTCAAAACATGTGGCATTGAATAATGGGCATGAGAGATTTGTTAAGACCAAGTAGTGCAAATGATGTCATTTAAGTCTAAGGAACTGCACTGTTTCATACTGTGCAGGCAACATCTCTCATGTTTAAATGAACCCCTAATTAAGAGTCGGGCTACTGTGGTTTATAACTGTAATGTCCTTCTATGTAGGACATCAGGAATATGAAAAATCACAGAAAACCTGCTGCAAAGTTTTGTTTTAGGCATTTCCTTACTGTAGGAAGGGCCTCCCCTGCTGCTGTACAGCACATAGCAAACTTTTCTGAAGAGCAGTGTGGTCTCAAAATGCATCTCTGGGTGATCTTCTGCATTGCAGTAGTACCCATTTAATATATATACATTTTTAATTCACTGTGACATAGATTCACAAGCTTTGATTTCACACTAAAGCAGGAAGGTGTTACCTGTTTTGTTGCTAATAGTTGTGTCCTACTTCTTCCTGTGCTGTAGTTTGCTGAAGATTTCCAGAGCAAGTGAATAGGAATCCCTGATGTCACGGGTATTTGTATAATATAAATGGCAAGGGTAGTGGCTAAATTCTGTATTAACACTTTTCTAGTAAACATTTGTAGTATTGTTCATAGAACTTCTAAGAGTTTTGGTTTTAGATGTGGTTGGGATGAGCTTGGCTGAAACTTGAGCCCTCTCTTTTTAAAGGCACCACTGACAATCTTCTGAAATGTATTCCTGAAAATTATTTGTAATTGAAGACCTTACCTGAAATCAGAGACTTAAAGGGTGGTCTTACTTTCCTTTTAAATTTGGTGACATAATTGTATCATAGATTTCTGCTGAAGCCAGATGACCCTTAAGGTCCCTTCCAACCCTAGCCATTCTGATTCTAAGGTGTGTAGTAGAATGAGTATGTTGGGTTTTCTCCTTTGCAAGTAGTGACCACCTATTACTTTTGATCCAAGATTTTGAAAGACAAAGAAACGCAAACCACTTTTATAACAAAAGGGTTTTTTAGATTTGTTTAAAATCATGATAATTCAGTTGATTTTTTTTATTCAACATATTTGATACAGAGAGCTTTTAAATTCTTTTTGTCTGTCACTGCTGTATATTTAATGCATTATTAAGATACTCTGAGGGTTTGTTTGTGAGTGACATTCTTTCAGAGAATCTCATACATTCTGCATTTGTTCAGAGCAGATTTCAGGTTTAAAGAACCAAATATTTCTAGACAAATTTGGAAGGAGACATCTGTGAGTGGTCACAGATTTCTGCAGCTGTTGACTGGTTTTTGAGCACAAATGTAAAATACCTAAATTTGGACCAATTTTGAATCAATTTACTTTGGTTGTTCCATTTTAGACTTTGCTGCTTTTACTGTTCTTGGATTAGTGTCAGTGACCAAAAAATGCAGCACAAAGCCTACCGTACCAGAGATGATTACCTAAAATGTCTGGCCCATTCTGACAACGTCAGTCATAACCTTCCTGTGCCACAGCCCTGTCTCCCTTTCTGTATTGATACTACTGCTTAACCTGGCTCACAAGTATCCTTTGGAGTGCCAAAGCTGTAAAGCAGATTGTTTTCACCAGTGAAAAATTATGTTGTGTACAATTATATTATTGCTTGCACATATTTGATTGCTTTTCACAGTCAAGCCTTGAGACCAGGCAACCATTTTAGAGATACATCTTGAAAGTCTCGAAAGAGTCTTAATACTCTTTTAAATGTGAAAAAGGAAGCATAATTTTAAAATGGGTAGATGGTGACCAAGTTAAGCAAAAGGCTAATTCATTGTATCTACCAAAGGGCTCCATTTTAAGGTTTAAGCAGGTTTACTGTTTGAAATCAACCTTTGGTACATCTTATTTCTTTATATTCATCTTCAGATATGTTAACTTTGCAATTTTTTTACAGTCTGAAAAAAACCTCGCATGATAAGCATGGTTTATATGATAAACATTTCACAAGGGGAGTTCCATGCATATCTTGGTCTTACCTCTTCAATTCCTTGCGTAATTCAGGGTTCCCTTCAAACCAAGAAGTTGAGAGATTAAGGACTGGTCTCTAACAGTAGGATGGCTATTTGTATTCTGCAGATACTCGCTGTGAAACTTGCAGGTCTGAATGTAGTGTGACATTAATGAAATGCTTCCTACACACCTGGTATCAGCTGGGAATGTTGAGCCAAATTATGCATGTTAGGTAAGTCATATAGGAAGGGTATTCCTTATAGAACTAAAAACAAAACAAAAAAAAAGTAAGCTGAACTCTATAGATCAAATTTCAGGTTTCCTTTATGTACTATCAATTAAAAAATTATGAGAATCTATTGCAGAGATGCAATCATTGCTCTTTGTGATACTTTTACAAAAAATCCTGACTCTTTGCTGTTTATCTGAAACAATTGCAATGTTTTTGTTGCTACAGTATTTTCCCCTGGCTCTACAATATTAATTTTCTGGTTACATTCTTTAACAGTAAAATGTGTTTTAAAGTAAAGAACAGATGGTCATTAGTCATTCTTTGAGAGTCACTCTTCTCTAAATCTGATTTGGTTGTGTTGGTAAAGGCAGAGTAATTGTTTCTAACTCCGTAGCAATTCTTAAGTCCAGTTTTAAATTATTCTGGAGCATTCACTTTGTTCTTTGTAGTGGCACAATTAATCCTTGGTACAAAATATCCTCTTTTCTGGATATTCTCTTTTCTGTGGATATTATACTTTACTTGTGACTGTGCATATGAACACATTATAAATGTAAGTGTGCATACATGCTGACCATCCATCTCACAGTGCTGAAGCAGTTCGTGTGTGCTCTGTGCTAAGGATTTTGAGGACAAAACAGTTCCAGCCAGTCTTGTGGTGACATGACCAGTCATAATGACACACCACAAAATCTAACAGAACGGTCTGGCACAGAAGTAGGTCAAACCATATTCCTTGGAGGGAGTAGGTAAAACTGCATTCCTCCCATTTGGAGGAGACTGGAAAAGGCAAACACTATTATTAAAATTGGTCAGAATGGGCTTTTCTTCCTTTCTGCAAAACGTGAAAGGACATGGTAGTTTATATTCTTGAAAAGCACTCTTCACAGCTCTCTGCCCACTTAACACCTAACTTCGAAATATTTCTTCAACTGTGATTTGGAGGGAAGAGTTATCCTGGAATCAGTCCCTGCTTTCCCCTGCACTCAGGTTTTTGTGTATTCAACGAGACCATTGGACTGGGGTTATGTAACTGCACAGGCTGCATTTGGCTGTGTCAGGAGGTCCATGCAATTTATGGTGCAAATGTGTGTATCACTAAGAAAAATTCTGTTAAAAAACCAAGAAAAAAATAGCCTATTTGGCCATGTTACAAGGGAAAGTCCTTTACCTGTATATGAGAGTATTTGTGTGAATAGGCAGCCCTTTAACTGCACACCACTGCGAGCCAGGAGTTGCTTCCTGGCTCTCACTGCCTTTCAGTTTACTCCTTCATAAACCATGTTCTCACATGACCTTCTCATTGTCTTGAACACAGACCCTTCCACACTGACAGGCTTGCTATTATAATATATATGTTATATCCTCTACGGAAAAGCAAGGACAAATTGAAAGACAGAATTCTCACGAAGTTCTCAGTGTCTTAAATAAACTCAGTCAGTCATGGTGCTGCTGGAACTGTAAACATAGAAATAACATCTCTTTACAAGGAGTTTCTTTTGTTAGTAGCAATAAGATACCACAAACAAAATGAGTCTCCTGCCAGCCTGCTCTGTACTCTGTGTCTGAAAGAATGGGAAGCCAGTTCAGGTACTGGTGCCACACATCTTCCATTGATATTTCTATCAATAACTAATCTCCAGTACTTACTTATTTTCAGTTTTATTTCCAGTTTCCTAGGGCTTTTAACATTGCATGGCCTAATAAATTCTTTTTTGCATTTCAAAGGATTACATGTGGGATCTACAGGTAGAATTTCAAAACTGTATTCTATAGAATTTTATTATAATTATAAATCTGACCTATGTATCTTACCCTGAAAAAACTGTTTGTGCATAGATATGGCATCTGCAAGGTGGTAAATGTTTCTGCATTCTGCAGAAAGCAGATCGAAATGTGTTATGCATGCTATTTATGCAGTGAGTAACTCTTTTTTTAAAACAGTAGTCTGCAAAGTAAGGAGTGCTGGAGTTTTGGACTGCAAAAATGTTTATAAGTAAGATAGTCTATCTTTTTGTAATAATTGGCAATATGAATTTTTTTCAATATGTGGAGAAAAATGGTTTACTGTTCCTTCTGCCTTTGAATGTAGTAGGGTAAGAAGGCTCACGTCTCTCTTGGTCAGTAAAGTGAATCCTTAGGACTTCAGTGCAATTACATCCTGTGCTTTCCTCCAATTTAAGGGTTTTTAAAGGAAAAGTGCTACTTTTCCCCTAAGTATTTCCTTTTTTAAAGAAGACATCTTGATTTACAAATATTTTAATTCCTGATATTTGAAGATTCCTACCAAATCTTCCCTGTGGTCTCAGGTTCTTTCAAGCTTCTTCTCTGTAAGAGGAATATGGTGGGGGGCTGGTGGTGAAGGTTTGGGAATGGCTGCCATCTGGTTTCCAAAAGAAAATTTAAGTTTTGGGTAGATGTTTGGTGACAGATTTATCTCTTTAGAGTTGATAAGCCATTCTTTTACAATAGTTTGACATTTCAGCAATTTCTGCTTCACATTTGTAAGGGGACTAATCTACCTCTGTGCTGTGTAAATTGTATTTTATCACTCTTCTTTCCTTTTTTTTTTGGTAAGGTTATCTTTAGATTCTATTCTTGCTATTTTAAGGTAACATAGTTCAGAATTTTCTTTTTTTCAAATTAATTTCCACATTAATAAATTTCTAAGTTGACTTCAGAACTGACCTTCACATTTTTAGGTGGATATTCCCCTTTAGGATTTTTGGTGGAGTTATGGTCTCAGGACTGGGCTTTTAGAAGAAGCTAATGTGAAAAATGGCACAGCACTTTGGAATAGCTAAGAAAATGCAATAAAATACAGACAAGTGATTTTATGCTTAAAATTTTTTTGCAGCTGTGTCACAGAGTGAAAGTCAATGTGGTGGTTGGTTGTGTGCTGATTAACTTCAACAAGAATTTACAGCAATTAGTTCCAGTTTGCTATAGAGTCTTGCCTGAGTCATAAATCCTTTAGGATTTGCTGAACATCCTGAACAACTGAGTGAAGATTTACATTACTTTCCTTTACATTATTTTTTTTCTCCAACAGCAGTTTAATGACAAGTTCTTGTTCTTCTGATGACATCGATCAGGAAGAAATCCAGCTGGCTCTGCAGGCTGCTAAAATTGCCACACGAGAGAAGATCAGATCTAGATTTCATGGCAGTAATGATCTTATTCACCGCCTTTTTGTCTGTATCTCAGGTAGGAGAGTATCGCCTTTTGTTCTGAATTTATAAATTATTCCTTTTTTGTTTGGTTAGCTTTTGTTGTTTTTTTGTTTTGGGGTTTTGTTTGGGGTTTTTTGGTTTTTTTGTTGGTGCATATAACTATGGTAGAAAGCACTAGGGATGAAGTTGCAGGAAGACTGTGGGTTTGGGGCCTAAGCTGCAGTCTGATCTAGAAGGATCTGTTACCTGATGGGAACGTAGAGAATCAAAGATGTAGAGATTTTAGACCTGCATTGATGAAGAGTTTGGATATGTCTCAGGTTTGACTTCAGAGTACTTTGTTTTTCGTGGTGATGCCCTTTTGTGTTCAAGGAAGGAAATTTGATGCAACAGTTCTATTTTGATGCAAAAAGAATCTCTCAGGATTTCCTGCCAAAGAATAAGGAAGTTACGTGTTGACCTGCAGGTACTATAAGGACCAGAATGTAACTTGGCTGTTATGGAGAATTAGTATAATTAAATGTTCAGTTATATTTCCTGATATGAGCCAGTGATCCCCTAAAGATAAATGGGACCATTACTGGTAGCAGCAGGCAGATGTAAGTACTTTTTTTTAAGGATGGTGTAGTCTAGTAATGATTTATCCATCTTTTCAAACTCTTAAGGTGTTGCTGACCAGCTACAGACAAACTATGCTAGTGATCTGAGAAGCATCCTCAAGACTTTGTTTGAAGTTATGGCAACCAAACCTGAAACAGAAGACAAGGAAAAGCAGAAGAAAGGTAAAGAGATCTATAGTGAATTTCTGCTGATAGCCCAGTGGGGATCCATGAAGTGTTTGACAGGAATTCCCTTCACATACTGTTATCCTTTTGACAGGACTCACTGTACAGTGACTTGACCTAAGTTTAAAAGAAGTCAAGAAAACAGACTGTAAACAGGTTGAAGTCACTGCAAGTGTAGGCACACAGGAGTCTTAAAGCAAATACTGGAGAGTTAAAGCCTTCAGAGTGCATCTGCTGTTTTCATATTCCTCTGTGTAATGGCAGCACAGTGTTTGTAGCCCATATAGTCATAATAATGTGGGTAGGGATTGGATTTCATAGACTTATCTTTCTCCCCATATTGTTTGACACTGGATCCATTTTGAGTTACCAAAGACCACACTATAAAATAAGAATGCTCAGTAAGATGCTGAAATCTGTCCTGTCTTGAAGAAATTGAAGAATCGGCTTCAAAATAGAAAAATACACACATTTTAATCCTAGATAATTAAAATAATGGAACCAGAACTAGATTATGAGTCAATGAAAGATTTTTTTTTTCGCCTTCTGTGACCATTTTGGTTATTTCTTTTTCAAAGTGGCAAATCTGCTAACTTACTTAAAAATAACCATGTGATCCCAGCAAGACTGCAATTAGCTTTGTCCTTTGTTGTGATTAAAACTATCAGCACCTGAAGGTGATCAGAGGTCTCTCTTTTTTTCCTTCACTTCCTTTCCTCCTGATTGAAAACTTCTCCTTTCTCTTTCTCCCAGTTTCATTTAAAAGCATTGAGGATTGTACATGACATACTTAGTTAAAAGTTGGATTGAGTCAGGAGAAAAACTTCCAATCCAACCCAACTGTGCAGTGGGATAATGCACAACATCCATTACAGTCCTCTATTACTTGTGGTTGAAACTTCCAGAACGTTTCATGGTGGCAGCATGTCATGATGTGAAGAGATTGGTTTTTTTCATTGTAAAAACAATAAATGGGGTTAGACAGAATTGCTAAAAAGAGAATAGAAGAACTCCTGAACATTCAAATAGGAGTAATAAAGAAACTGGAGATGTAAAGAATCATCATTGGGAAATATATATATTAGCCAATAGTACTTGGCTGAATATAATTTCTAATTAAAAAATTTCTAATTAAAAAAGAAGACATTGACAAAAGGAAGCATAAACAAAATCAGGAAATAAAAATCAGGGACTTTTGGGATGAAGCTTCCCTTTGATACATATGATTTGATGTGTGTGATTCACCTCGTTCTCATAATGTACTTCTTTAAAAGGATCTAAGTTAGAGAATTGGAAAATAAAGTGTAGGATGCAGCTAAACTACCAGAAGTAAGAGGACTGCATGTCCTATAATAACAGCATCTTTCATTTCTGTCATCCTTACAGAGAAGAATAGAGGAGACTTTTAAATCTGTTTGTGTCAGGGTAAGGAAAAATCAAGAAGTCTAAGAAGGTACGCAGAAGTGCTACTGTAGTCTCATCCCAGAAGTTCTAACATGAATCTTTCAAGTGAAAATTGGAAAAGTAAGAATATGAGTACTCTTTGAATTGTCTTACAGTTAATCATGGTCTAAGGAATGCAGCATTGGAAGACTGTGCTTTATGTCAAGAAAGTATATCATCCTCAGAACTTGCAGCGAAAGCCAGAGATGGGGACTTTGAAGGTACTTTCTTCTTTCTGCGAATTAAAATGAGACAACACTGATGTATAAAAAATGATCATTAAAGTGAAAAGTCTTTTAACATTTGGCTCTGGAAAGTGAGTGTAAAATGTTATCATAGTACATTTAAGAGACGAAGTCAGATGATAAACTGAGCATATTTCTTTGGGTTTTTTTCTAACAGCCTCATGAAACTCTTATCTACAAATTGTCACATTCAGTGTGAATTCCTCTGTATCAGTGGAGAAAGGGTCTGTATAGTAAAGGCTTTAATACAGTGCATGATACTACATCTGACAAGTTTCTGAGGGCTGTGTAAGATGCAAAGCTTGAGTAAGGTCTTCTCAGCCAAATCAGAAGTTTTTTATATCATTTGCTGTATGTCAGAAGTGCTGCTTTTTCCCACGGTGAGAGTACCTTTCATATTTTCTTTATTTTTGTCTTTGTTAAAAATATTTTGATTCATGTTGTTTACTATATTACTTCAAAGAAAAAGGTAGTATTAGGTAAGTCTGCTGAGGTTGCTCGAATCTCGCTGAGTACATGGTAAGAGTGAAGAAAAGAGCATATGCAAGCATATGTAAGCATATCTCAGAGTTTTGATTGGGATTCAGGCATTCGGAAAACTCAGAAGTTGTTTCTCTTTTCTAATCTGAGCTGCTTCAGAGTTAGTTATGGACTAAAGCCCTAATATGGCAAGTGCAGTATAAAAAATGGATTAAAAGATATCAGAGGACTTGCAGTTAAAGAATAAGAAAAGAGAAAGTAGATGTATGAGAAGGAGCAAACAAGAAAGCAATCAGCTTTGATCTTTAAGGCTAAGTGGTGATTTCAGCACACCAGGAGACCAATTATCAGAGCAGCAACATCTCTGTGGTCAAGGAAGAAAGAGGAGACAACCATCAACTGTGAAACTGTATCTGAGCTTCCCAGAAATTCAAGTGTGCAGTAATTTCCCTGTGCTTTAGAACTTTGATGTGTTGTTATGTGTTTGTCTACATACACTACTGTCCTTCTAGTGAGATGCTGGGAATGAGGGATGACTGAAAACTGAGTGTATGTCTCTGTCTCTGCTTGTGTGTGGAGGGTGGTGACCAACAGAAAGGAAATATTGGTTCATGTCCTTTGTAATAAAGATCAGAAATCACAGGGAGAGAAAAAGACCTCTTAAAGATTAGATTTTAGAGTAATACTACATATTTATGACTTACTTTGTGCTTATATAAAACTGGTAATTTGCTTGCTTACCCTTCTTCTGAAGCTACAGGCTAAAGGATCTAATCTATTTAGAACAGTAGGGCCAATTCATGTATAATGCACTGTAGAAATATTATCTCTTCTGGAGGAAGATGATTTGGAGGCAGATAAAGAACTATTCAGTAGTAATTTTAATTGATTTTTCTATTGTGCTGTAATTCAGAATGTCACAGAAGGTGCAGTAAAGAACAAATCTTTAAGGAAAGTCCTTACCATGTATAGACTGTATTGGCAAAGAATGCAAGAGATTATTCATTCTCTACAATTTCAATTCATGTTCTTTTGTTTTGAATCGATGCCTGATGCTGTCAGCGAATTTGACTTACAGAACTTGAAAGCAAGTTATTCTAAACTATAGGATGCTAAATAACCTTCTCACAGTGGATGTATATTTTGTCACAGCCAAGTCACTTCACTTCCCTGGCATGTTATTCAGCTACTAAGGTTACTCAGCCTTTCATGGCAGCCTCTATTGGCACGCAGAGTGTTTTATGTTTAGAGAAATGCAGCCTATGACTAGGGATGTTACTTATTGAAGCAGAGGAGAATAGTCTGGGTACTTAGGTGATGTTATGGCCACATAGGAGTGTTGTAAAGGCAAATCTTGGGAGTTACAAGAGCTCCTGCAATGTCAATGAGCCCAGGCAGTGTCAGTCAGTTATGTCCCTGACCTACACAAATGGTAAAACTCAATCTGTAGTATTAACAGCGTGTGCAGATAACTACAACGGAAACAGCCCCTGCCTGCACCCTTTGTACTGAAATAGCAGGTGTTTTACATGTGCCTGTGTGGTAGAAAGGAGAGTCTTGTGGGATAACCAAGTCCCTCTTGAGTAAGTAGACGTGGATGCCAGAATGAGCACATTGTGCCAATGGTTTCCCATGCTAACGTGGGAACCCTCTCAGTAGGGCCAGATAGCAAATGGTCCTGCAGGAGCTCTGCTCTTGGTAGCTGCACTATCTCACTGGGAAGGCTTGGGCATGTCTGCATCAGCTTCCTTGCAGGCTTTCTCAGGGAGCCTTCCTGGGCTCGTGTGTAAGTGGTTATGCTGCAAACATGTACTTGCACAGACCAGCACAGCTCTCCTGACTGTGTAAACTGATGAGTGTGGTCTGTTGTTGCTTGGCCTTCAGACTTGCTGATGGGCAGGAATTTTCTATATCCCAAAGAGACTGAGGGTGCTGGGGAGGACACAGATGAGCTCCACATTCCAAATCAGAACAACTCACAGAGGGTCTTCAAAGAGGCATATCCAAACTGGGTCGATTTGTTGAATTTGTGAGAGCTGTAAAAACACCCATTCTATCCCCTCACTTCCAATACATTCCAGACCCCTGTCTCTTAAGGTCACAAGTTGTCATTGTAACACCATGTAGACTTTTTTCCTGCTGAGGTATGCAGTGTTAGCTAATGACATACATGGTTTTGTTATCCCTAAGGCATTCAGCATGAACTTGCAGCAGGGTTTTCATCTCAGCAGCCATGTGCCTTTTTCCCCTTATGACACCTCCCCACATACCTCATTTTTGCTGGCTGCTGTGGAAGGAACAGCCCCTGATTTTGGGTGATGTTTGAGTGGAGGTGGAAGATGCCTGGTGGTTAAGGCATCTGCTGCATGAACATTGTGTCCTATTTCTTGCAGCAAGCCTGATGGGTTGGTCCTCCAGGCCAAATCAGGGCCACAGGCCACCAAGAGGAATACAGGAGTACCACCACAGTTATCACTATAAATGGATTCAACACAAAGTCTTGGGATCATTGCACCAATCTGTTGACATCATTGCACCAATATTAATTACATCCTCTTTTGTACATCACTTCTATACCTCCGGTCACTCAGTTATTTCAACTGAAAGTGAAAACAATTTAAAGCAAAGAAGCACATCAGTAGCTCCCTCCTTCTGCCATTGTGGCAGAACATGAGCATGTATCAAATGGAGAAGGTCCAGGAAGCTTTCTGCCAGGAAAGCTCTTTCTGATTATCAAGTAAATCCCTTCAACTGAAAATACCCAATGTTTAAGATTGTATTGAATCAATGGTGATAAAAAAAAAAGGGAAAGCAAGCCCAGCAACCTGAACAAATAAATGGTTTTAAGATTCTGCTGAAGGTTTCAGCGTCTACTCAGATTATGAAGATGAATCACTTGTTTTGTCAGATTTTTCATTCTTATTGTATATAAAACCCACCAGCTGGTCTGGGTCATAAAACAAATATGAATGTTTATTATGAGCCAACTGACATTGGCAGAGGTATAAGAGTTAAATCCTGTGACCTTCTGAAGGTTGAAATACAATAAACTGCAGATTAATTGGCATTCCAAAACAAAAGCATTTTTGAAAATAGATGAGTCTGTAGTATGTATGTTCATCTTTGCTGTTTTAATGCTCTAAGATTTTTTCAAGGAAGCACATGCATTTCTGTTTCACAGAATATAAAAAGCACTATATACTTAAAGGGAGAGAAAGTAAAACAATTTATATTTTCCTGTACTAGAAGACTAATTTATGCAATATTCCATAAATAATTTTTAGATTTTTTAAAATTTCTTGCCCTGGTTGTATGATAGAGGTGTTGGCCAGTGGAGACAAAGTTCTGTGTATAAACTCAAAGCAAATTGTAGAGGCAGATGCTCAGAATGAAGCAGGTTGGGCTCTTTGCTGCCAGTGGTGCTTGCTCTGAATTGCAGCAGCAGCAGCAGGAGAAGGGGGCCTGTGTCCTGGGAACTTCAATGGTACTGCCTTTCTTCCTGTGCCCTGGTGAGCTCAAAGCCAGCACAGGGAGAAGGTTATTGGGAAGCTCCTGATGTCCAGCTTGGACAGACCACTGATAGATAATAAAATGACCAAGAGGTTTGCATGGGACTGAGAGTGAGCAGCATGATTTGCACACAACTAAAGGAAACCTCCATGTCTGAAAACGTAAGAAAACTACTCTTAGCTAACCTAGTATAAATGCATCCCTGCCAGGACAGAGCTGTGTCATTCTTAATTTGTAGTACAGTTTAAAAAATACGAAATACTGGGGAAGTAGAAGTTTGATGCCTTCCTGCCATTTATGCATCTGTGATCATATTTCTAGCCCAAACAGAAAACTTGCTTTGTATTTGCCAGCAGATGCCCGTATGTGTACATAGATGTACACTCACACAGAGTAACTTCTTAATTTTTTTGTCTTTGTAAATATTTTTATGTTTTCATTTATCAATTTTTAAATGTGATTGAGCATAAATCCCTGCTCACCATATTTTGGAGCATTATGTTTATCCTTGTGAGCTTGAATTTGGCAAATCTGAGTTTTGACCATACATGTTGAAGGGTTGATCTGTTGCAGTTGGGGGAGTGTGAACATTTTCAATCATCCATTTCATTAACTTAAAGACTGGCTAAGAAAGTGAGTTACACTCCTTATCTAAGAATAAGCAAGAGACATCTAGAAATCTAAAGATTTTTCTCAAGGAAGACCAGAAAGCATTATGAAGCTCTTGGTGCTCCATGAAAATAGCTGGTGTAGCATCTCAGCTCTCTCTGCAACCATACATGCATTTTCATTCCTTATCCCTCTAGCATCTGTACAGAAGTGCCTTGCTTGCTACCATGTAGTTACAACTCCAGACATAATGGATTTGCTGTGGCTGCCAGTACAAATACCTGTTTGTGCCAAGTGGTGTTACCACCTGTTTGCTGCACAACAGCAGACTGTTTCTCCCTTCTGTCTAGTCACAAGCCCTGATTGCTCTCCAACCAGCAGCACAAGCACAGTTCTGTAGTTTATAATCCCCAGACTCAAGCTCTTGTTGCAGTCAGGGTCAAGAAAACCCACCCATGCTCCTGTATGAGCAGAATCTAATCACCATGTCTCTAGAATTAGCTGTGAGTCCCAGCGGAATGCTTCAGTTTTTCTTTTGTCTTCTCTGCACCCATGGTAACTATTATTTTTAATAATGACCAGCAACACTTCCTAAATGAAAGAAGTTAAATTGTTGCACGGTTCAGTGGCCAAACATGTTCTGTCCACATAACTTTTTACTTTTCCCTTATTCAGCAGCTCAGCTTACACTGCGAGAGAAGAATCAAATTTCCATATGGAGGCAATGTTTTATAATCAACTGAACATATTTAATCATGCATGTAGAATTACAGGATTTTTACGGGTTTTAGGTTGTAGTGCAATAATTTGATCTGACTTACATTTTAAGAACTGGCTCAGAGCCTTTTCCCTTCTCAAAGGCTATCCCTCTGTTGGCACTGTGTGGAGCTTGTTGAGACTTTCCTGTGGTACTTAGGGGAAAAATCGCAGAAGTACTGTAAAGCACAGGCCTGTTCAGCTCCATAATGTCATAACTGGGATTTTGATTAGATTTGACACTTTTTGACCTAAAAATACATGTATTGAGTGTTCTGGTACAGAGTATGTAGATGTGCATTATCAGGTTTTTTCTATTTTATAATGGTCAGTAGGTTTTACAGAGAAGACTCCTAGTAATGGTTATATGGAAGATCCAAGTCTCTGGTCCATCAGACTTAAAGTCAAGATTTGAACCATATCTCAGGTGAATTCAAGTGATTTCTATGGCAGTTGTTCCATTTTTTGTAAGCAATTATTTTGCCCAAAGAACTAGTTGCTGATAATGTACCTGGACAGAATGAACACAGGCCATCATAACTCACAGTCATGTTGAATCAGGCAGAGCAGAGGCTTGAGCTCAGGTTTGCAAAGCTCCATGCTTTGATGAAAGCTTTCTAGATTTGGATAGAAATTCCGTCCTAAGAAAGCTATTTGACAAGAGCTGACACTAAGAAGTCTCTTTTCTACTTCATCCCAAGATTTTCATCAAATTATATTGTTTAAGAGAAAATTTATTTTTATTGAAAAATTTCAAGGTGGCTGTTCTCAACCCTGAATCTACTGTGAGGGGTGAAGATAAGTCATCTTAGTTTTCTACTTTCCATCCTTAAAACTGTGAGAATTTACAATCCCTGCTTTCATCAGAAGAGCTACAGCAAGCCCATCTGACCCTCTTCTCAGCTGTGAGGGTAATGCCCTGTGACGGCTGTGGCGGTGTAAGTCCCACAGGCTGTGGGAGGAACAGCCCTCTCAAGGTTGGTTTGGTTTGAGAAGCAGAATCAGGGGTTTGCGTGGTGTGCTCTGTCATCTAACACACTTCAGTGCAGGAGGAGTGTTACATTAGGAACACTTGATAAAAACAAAAGATGCAGGAAAGGGTCTTTTTCCTGAATTGTCTGGCCGTAACACGAACAGCAGCCCAGGTTTAGCAGCTGATCTTCAGCAGGGAGCTGTGACAGGGGTGTGTGTTTCTGTTTTGATTTCTCCCAGAGTATAGATTTGCTAGACTCAGCCTTCTGCAAGCCTCAACAACTTTGGGGGTTGTTTCCCTCCCTGGTCTCTCGTGTCTCAGCACCACTACATTAACTTAAGCTTTCTGGTCTAATGTTGTTTCTATCCACTCAGTTGATGGATCTGGGTCCCAGCTCTCTTCCTCTTGTGTTCTGGGACAGAGAGATGCTCTCCTTGTTTTTCTAAGATTAGATGGGCCTGCATTAGGTCTATTGCACATAATTAAGCAAAATTAATTCACATGTGCTTTTTGACAGTTTACAGTATCTGTGATTTTTTTTTCATCATGACTTGTTTTCTTAAAGCTCCAGCATCCTGGATTTATGTGACTTCTAACAAGGGTAGCAAACACTTTTAGCTAATGAGGTGACTTAGTCATGTAATGCTGAATTCTAAAAGCTACAACATAAAATGAATAAAAAGACCATAAAATTTCATGATTTATGAGAAATTGTAATGAAAGATTTTTGAATGGTTAAGAGCTGGGGATACTGTTTCTCCTTTTTAAATGTCTTGCTCAGTCTTCACAGTATTTAATTGTATCTTGTGCCTTTTCCTTTCTTTAAACTGGTTTCTTATTCATTTAAATACTTGTTTCTCTTCCTTTCTCTGCCTTCTTTTTTGTACATGCTTTTAATGTTTTCTTCTAAAAATTTATTTCTGTAGTCTGCCTCATTAATCCCTTCCTTCCCTTCCTCCTCCTCTTTGATGTTTGTGCTGTGGACTTCATCAGTTTCCCAGCAGACTTCTCCAAACTCTCATTGCATGATAAAGCAGTGGGCCAATTAGCCCGTGAACAAGGTTTTCCCTCCCTTCCTTGTCCAAATCCCTGAAGCACAGGCAGATAATGCTTTAGAGACTGGATGTTTCTGTTTTCCTCGGCATGCAGAGCTAATGGAGCAGTGTAGCCTGGAGAAGACTATAACATAAAAAGCCTATGGATGCAGTGCTGCTGCCCTGCTTCCAGCACATCTTCAGGCTCATGCTTGGGGTTTAATTTGTGTAGGGCACTCTGCTCCTCATATTGAAGCTTTATCCCCTCTTGAGAATGCTCTTCAGAGAATATTTCAAAAGCCTGTTCTATAAAAAGCCCAATGACTCCATCTCTAATACATGTAAGTCAGAAAGGCTGCTCCCAAGGTTGAGTGAGATGAGGCTGGTGAAGGGGACCAAGGGGTGGGATCCCACTGTCACTGGGGTTTGCATGGGCTCAGAGACCAAGTTGTTTAGGACTTCATCCTCCCTGCCATGGTGAATGCTTTGGCTCCAGCCCAGGATTGCATTTAATTTCTGAGTGCTTACTCTCACAACTCTGTGTTTGCATTCAGTGCAAGGACTTTTCCAGTCACAACTGCAAGCAAAGACAGGGGAATTGGCCCTAAGTTCCCCCCTTCAAATGTCATTTCAAGGCTGCACCACTGTATGGTTCTGCGCAAGACACTTCTCCCCTGATTTGTCCCTGCACACTGACTGACTGACTGTAGCTGGGTGGTGAGGATTAGAGCAATTACATTTGTACAGCGTGTTGAATGTTAAAAGCCATTACATAACCAAGTGTTACTATTTGGGGGTGTGCTGCAGTGCAGCAGCTCGTGGTGCGGGCGCTGGGGGTGCCGGGAGGGCACTCAAGCCCTGCAGCAGCGAGGCACGGGGCTGGCTGGGGGAGAATGTGCCCTTTGGCTCACGCTACTGCTGCACTAATGGTGTGAACCAGCTGAGGTGACACCAGCGTGGGGGCAGAGAGAGCCCCTCTGCTGTGGGAGAGCCTTCTGTAGTGGGGGTTGTACTGCTCCGATGCACCAAGCACCGTGAAGTTGTGAATTCATTTTTTAATACACTCAGAAAAACAAAGTTTGCAGATTAATTCGTCTGTCAGTCAAGTAACTCTGTAACCATGAGCTTTGGATTATATGATTATTATGAGTTTAAGGTCGTTGTTTGTCAAAATTTGCTGTTTCTCGTGGTCTGGGACATGTTTTTGTTTGTTTTGCAATTACTCTTTTTATTTACCATGGAGACAAATTCATGCAAGATCAATTAAAAAATAACTTCTTCATTGCACTTCAAGGGCAACAGCGGAAAAAAAGGGTGTGGGAGGGGAGAAGAAAAAATAGCCCTGCCCCTCCACCCAAAAAAACAAAACAACCCACCAAGGAAAAAAGTAAACAGCTGATAAGAAAGCTGTTGATGAGCTCCAGAGTCTTTGGGGGGGGATTGCATTACTTTATAATGTGTCTGGACTAATTGGGAGCTGAGGGAAGGAGAGGTTATGGCTCTAGCTGCTGCAGAAGTTGCACATCATATAGGCATGCTGCAGTGTGTACAAAAAGGGCCTGTGTTTTGTGGCTTTTCTGTGACTATTAAAATTAGTAACTAGGTGAACATGGTAGCCCACACTACAATACATTTGATAAAGCATTGTTAGCAAAGTAGGCATCTACCAAACCTGCTTCCACCAGCTCTGCAGAGGGAGACCTGGTGGCTCAGAGCCTGAATAACTGCCTAAATTTTGCAGTCTTCAAAATCTGTGAGAATCAATGGATAGTTAAATCCCTGAAAATATAATCCATGTAGTTGAATGGCAGGTGACTGGTTCATTTGTTTGTTTTTGGGTGTCTGTGGTAACCCAAGGAACCTTCTGGTTGAAGAACACAGGGAAGCTCCAAGGTCATCAGGCTTGCCATGGTTTCAGATCAGAGATTTCTGTGGAAGTGGTACAAAATTTTCACAATCAACATCATGAACTGGTATTAGGAATTAGTTTCACTTGGCAAGCTACATGTAGTAGCTGGGGAGGTTGCAGAGAAAGAAAAGGAAAGGAAAATTTCTTGGCTTTTCTGTTACTAATACTTTGACTTAAGCTGTCAGTCCTACATCTCCCTGTTGCTGAAGGAAAGCCTGCCTTTGAAGCAGGAATCAGTAGCCTTGTGTCCCCATAGAATGTTTTCTGGTGAATTGTTCCCAGGGATGAGGTGAAGGCTTCTGTGTGCAATCCCCTTTTCTTCACCACATTGGTCCTTTCTCTGCACACTGACTTCTGGGTTTGATTGCTGGCCCTGTAGCTGTAACCTTTATCAGACCAGTTTGTTCACTGAGTGAAGGATTACTTCCTTAAACTAGTTCAACTTCTAAAATAATCTAGAGGAGCCCATAAAAGGTGAGTCAAATTTTAAGTTATCTTTGTTTTCATTAATTTGCTTTTTGAGCATTTCCTATATCGAATGCTATATTGTACGTTTGACGAATGTTGCAATTTGACAAACACATGAAAACTGGTCATGGTTATTTTTGAACAAAACAGTGGATTTTTCATTTAATTATCTTCTTTCTGCTGTAGCTGTAGCCCTCCTGACCTCCACATTAACTGCACCATATATTTTGTTGTTTGATAATACACTTTTTGAGGCAGGGATCTTGCTTGTCAGGTTTATAAATCAGCGATTGCACGGCTTGCAAACTGTAAATAATACTCAGAGAGAAGATGTATACAGGGAACTTGGGTAAATACATCCAGTTTGTGTTGATCATGCCCATAGATTCTTTCTGGACAGAACTTGGTTTGCCCTCCGTTACATTTTTACCAACTTAATTAAGCAATCGACTATATCATTTCTACCCCTGTAATTCTAGACTGACTGAGGTCATGTCAGCCTGTTGTGAGCAGAAGCAGCTCCATAGAAGTGAACCCGATATCTTCTGCTTTGCCAAAACCAAATCATTTCCCTGCTTGTCTTTTATGAGAGGTTAGAGAGCTCACAGGAGACGTAAAGGACTGAAACATGCTGTTCGTGATAATGGGCAAATTCTTTCTCTGCTAAGTCTTGTACACCTGATTTTGTGGTTTTGCTGTAGTTACTGTTGACTTCCAGTAAGAGTACTAATAATGTAGCAGATGGTAATCAGGCCTCAGGTTTATTACCCGTGGAGTTGCCTGCCTAATTGCAGAAGATCATTTGGCTTTTCTGTAGGGAGGGCTGAAGAGGCCGCGAATGATCTCAACTCTAAGCTTGTTTGGATGGCAAGTTGCATTGACAAAAACACCTGTGATTCAGCTCTGCTTTAATAGTCTCTTGTCTTCATACTTTATTTTACTGATCTTCTTTTCCCTGCCACTTGCATTTGATTAAGATGTATTTTCTAAGTCCAAAGCTGCTGTGTACCATTTCAGTGCCTGCTGTGCTCTGCCCAGAGGTGGGTGCCTGGCAGAGAAGGGGGATGTTGAGCCCTTCCAGGCACCCTGAACTCACCCAGCTGCTGTTTGCAAAGCACCTTGAGAAACACAGAAGAAAGCAGCTGCTGTTATATTTTACCCTCCCTACTTCCTTGAGGATCTGAATCACGTTTGGTTTTATTCCCTTTTGATTTATGTTCCCTTGTGTTGCTGTGTTTCTGACAGATCCTCCTGACTGGGTTCCAGATGAAGTCTGCAGCTACTGCACTGCATGCAAGGCTCCTTTCACAGTCATTCGCAGGAAACACCACTGTCGGAGCTGTGGCAAGGTAATGACTCAGTCAGACAGTGAGAAACTATCCACCAAACACAACAGCAAGTTCATGTGTACCACAGAAACTCAGCTGCACAGCAAAATGCGTGAGCTTGGCCAGGGTTTTCAAATCACAAGTGGTTTTGTGTGCCTTGACTGCCAACTCTCAACTCACGTTTAGAAAGGGCTGGGGAGGGTTTTTGAGTTCTACACAGCAATAAACATTTGTCTGCTAAAGGCAGAATTCCCTGTTGAGATCCTGGAACACCCCCCACCCAAATGCAGTCACTCTGGACTACTGCTGTAAGCTTTAACGAGCTGCAGCAGCCTGCATTGCCAGGGGTGATGCACACTCACCTTCACTGCAGGGACAGCATGTCCCTTTGCTTTCCTTCCAAAGCTTTGCAGGATCACTGTGCTGTGTAGGGCTGCTGCTTTGCAAGTTTGTGGGGGAGGAAGAGGGAGCAGGGGAGAAAAAAGCAGTCACACACCTCAGGAAGCCAGAGATCTGCAATCCCATTTCACTTGCTTGCTGTTGTACAAGTTGAAAAAGAAGAGGGTAGTGAAGATGCCTTCATTAATGTAGTGGTCTTGCAGGAGATAGTCACAAATATTCCCGTAGTCTTTCTTTAAAACCAGTTGAGAGAGATGTTTCTTTGCATCTCTGGTGGAGCTGCCTTCCCCTGTGACCTGCAGAGCTAGACAGGCCTGCTTTGGCTATTGTCAGTGCTGGGGCACCCGGATCAGAGAGGCTGAGCACAGCCAAAAAAACTGGCCACAGGGCTAGGAATTGCCTTTAGGGGCATTTCACTTGCTGTGCTGAGGAGGGTGGTGGTGCCAACACAAAAAAGCCCAGTGCATACAGTCTTCTCTCCCCTGTCTTGAAATCGAATTTGTACCATCCCAAAGGAACTGAAGTGAAATTCCCTTTTTGTTTTTCAGATCTTCTGTTCCCGCTGTTCCTCCCACTCTGCTCCATTACCTCGTTATGGTCAGATGAAGCCTGTCCGTGTTTGCACTCACTGTTACATGTTCCATGTCACTCCTTTCTATAGTGACAGAGCCGGTATCTGACATATTAAACTACTGGTGTGTCTTCTGGAGTCTTACATGGACTGATATATTTGACCTAAGCCAAGAATTAACTTGAAAGAGGGACCCCATGAGGGCATGTAGGCTTTGACATCCATTATTATAAATTTTGTACAGACAGTTTTTATTGCATTTTACTAAGCTGCTAAAGGGAAGTATGAAGCGTCTGTAGCTCCGAGGCTACAGTACAGTCTTCCATAAATTTATAACATTAACGTTACGATGCCATATGCAGAACAAATGCACTGTGTGGAAGGAAATAGGGCTCAGAGAATGGAACAAGCATTGCTGCTTATCTTAGACGCTAGGAACAGAGTAGCCGGTTAACCAGTCCATCCCAGCGGATCAGTCCCAAAGCTCGGACACTCCTGTGCCCACTGGAATACCAGCATGGCTGTGGGTATCAGCGCTCTCCCTCCTGCTGCAATTTAACTTGCCCATGACTAGATTTTTGCTACCAATGCTAGGATGAATTGCAGCAAACCTATTCCAAATCCATATTCAATATTTACGAAGTCAGGATTTTCTGTGAATCCCATAGGAAGCACTGAAGGTCCTGAAGCTGAATATTTCTGTTACCTTTCATTTATCGAGCAGAGCAATAACTCCAAGTTGTCTTCTGAAAATTTTTACAACTTCCAGGTCCATATTTTGGAGTTTTGGGAGTATTTATAATCTGAATCATTTATGCTAAATCCTGTTAATAAAAGTCTGATACAGAGCCTTGGTTTCTATATCAGCATTTAAAATTTAACAAATTTCAGAGGAAATCGTTACCAAATAAATGAATTAATATTAAAATAAATATTTTTTGAAAGATTTTGGCAGCAAAATTCAGTAGATCTTACAAATTATTTATCCCATACTGAGGTTTTTTAAATAGTTTTTAAAAGGCAAATATGTAATGAGATATCCAAAAGGTCCTACAGAATGGTCAGCCAGAGAAGGGTACTTGTTGTCCATATTTGGCAGAGTAACCATGTAAAATATTGCATACTGTTACTTCACTCATGCTAACAACTCAGAAGACATTTGTATTTATTTGAAACACCAGGGAATAATTTTTATTGCCACTCGTAGAGGAAAGAAATAAGACTCACATGGATTCATGCTATGATCTTGCACAAACTACTTGCAGTAAGAGCTCCCTGAGCACTGAGGTTTCAAAGGCATTTGGACATGCTTTGAGTTGGCCACATGAAAAGCAAGACAGTGTGTGCTGTGGTTACAGAGGAAACGAGATCAAGAGCTCTTTGTTGTGTCCCCTTTCCTGACTCGTGGTGTTACACACTGTGTTTCAAAGCGATATATACAGAAAAGGGTGAGAAAGCTGTTTGCAGTGTCATGCTTGAGAAAGGTCATCATTCCAAATGATAAAGCAAAACTGGCCAGTGTTGATTTTTTAAAAAAAATATAATTTATTTTGTGGGGATGTTCCCTTTGTTCAGTGTTCAGTGTTAATGAGCCATATAAGGGTACAGCAGTTTGGCACTACTGTCATTTTGAATCAGATGAAACAGCTTCACTTAGTTTACGTGTAATGCACAAGCCTTATGATGCTGTTTGAAGACAATGTCGGCTATGATGTGTTATCCTCACCTTATTTATATTTTTTACTATTGTTACTTCCCTGAAATCCTTCTCATGAAATCCTTGAGTTGGAGTGTCTGCATTCACCAGAGTTTGGAAAGGTTGGGCGATTGATGGGAGATGGGTAGTGTGGTGCAAGCAATGATACTTATTCAGGCTTAAATCTCAGGCTTCACATTGCAATGATTATTGCAGTTTTATTTTTAGGAAAAGAAAAAAAAAACCACAACAAATTTAATGCTTCTTTTATAGGATA
Source organism: Xenops minutus (assembly GCA_035221455.1). NCBI lineage: Eukaryota > Metazoa > Chordata > Aves > Passeriformes > Furnariidae > Xenops > Xenops minutus. The sequence goes on from JAWWEE010000122.1 coordinate 65,721,287, forward strand.
AAAAAATTGCAACAAATTTCAATTGTGAAATAAATATGCACAAAAAGTTGCTTCTGTGGAAAAAATTCTTATTTAATGGACGGAATATTTATTTAAGCTTGTTTTTATTTTGTAAATGCTGTAATTCAGAATCATTTCCATAAATATGATATTTAAAGATCTCAGACACTATAGTTTCTTATGTAAATACAGACTCCTATTTCTCTTACTGAAAAGCACAATGACTATATCAATACTAATATACATCTGCCTCAAGGAAGACTTTCATCTTGTAATCTCTTCAGATAATTAAAGTGTCAGGACTTTCTACTTCCATGTGCTGGATTGCTCTTTCATTTCGGGGTCTGTTTACATGGAGTGACAGCTGCCATCCTGTCAAATAAACTGGCCTTAAGTCTTTCTCACTTTGCAAGTAACATGAAAGAAATTAGTTTAAATTTGAAAATGGAAGTTGCCTGCAGAGAAGGGGTGCTAAATCAAAACTGGAGTACCAGCCTGTCACTTGGCATTGCCTTGTGCTATCTCTTGCCACCGGCTGAAAATCTCCCTTCCTGAAATATCTGGTGACAATGGCCACTTCACACATCAGGCTCATTTGATCTGCCTGTGTCACATCTGAATAATCTTTTCTGTGGGGGATACAAATCTGCAATGAAAACAGCGCTCCTTGGATCAACATGCAGTTATCCTTAGGAAGCATAAATGCCCAGAGCTGCTTTGTTTTGCTCCTTGTATGAGATACAGCTGTTAAAGATTTTATGAGAATTAATTTTCTTTTCCAGAGGACTTAATGCATGGCTTTGGGATGCCATTTCACTGAACAAAAACCATGACATTAGGTTTTCGGCTTCAGTGGTGCAACAATGGGAAAACTATATGGGAAGCCTGCACACAAGTATAAGATTGCATTTGAATTAATATACATAATATTTATGGGTAAATAATGCTGCCTTAAGGTGTGTATGAATAAATGAACAGTAGAAATTTATCCTAAAGGGACATTTTCATAAAAAAGGTCATTTCTTTTGTCCAGAACACAACATATTCCACAGCAGTTTTTCCTGCTGGGGATGCCACAATGGGAGTTAACAGGATAAAAAGGTAAGAGCAACATTGGCAAAGGTGGCAGTAACTCACCTGCTGCTGGACTCTTTTTTGTGGCAGGTTCCTTCTGAATCACAGCTGTTTTCCAGGGGGAGCAAAAAAATCCCTGCAGTAAACTCTAAAGTGATCCTTTCTAGGTCTGTACAGCTTTTTCTACTCTGTCTGGGTTTGCAAAAGCAGGTGGATAGGAAGTGAAAGGAACTTCAATAAAATACCTCTGCTTCCAGGGAATACCTCTGTCCAGAATGCTCAAATATACTTAAAAGATGTCACATGGCTTCTCAGTGAGATGGAACCTGGGTGGAAGTGATAGGTGAGGAATGACCTTTGTGTGTGTTGTCTAACCTGAGAAGGAGGAGGAGGAAAATGGGCTGTGTGGCTGTGCCTGTACAAGAGTAGGGAGATGTGAAAGATGAGCTGTGGAAGCAAGAGACTGACTGTAGGAAAGCTTCAAACACAGCCCCATCACAGCGCTGCCTGGGAGCTGGAGGAAGCCACCAGCACTCAGTGCCTCACTGAACTCCTTGTCAGTTCATGCAAAGTCAGAACTGCTGGGGCTGCATCCCTGGTTTCCGTGGCAACCCCCGATAGCATCTCCCTGCCAGTGCCAAGACTGCAGCACTCTGTTCCTGCACAGGCAGGCAGAGGCTTCTGCTTTCTGCTTCGTCAGAGGGACTGGGATGGCTCAAACATCTTCATTTGTAATGAAGGTTTATGCTGCAAAGTCAGATGCTTACTGTGAACTCTTACTTTCCAATGATAACACTTCACTGCATTATGCTTTATTTATGTTGCTTGTCTGGAAAAAAATCATCCCCATGTGCATCCTTTTGACTATTTCCAAGGGGGTTTTTAGCTCTTGTCCCTTCTCTTTCACCCCTTACCCCACCCCATCACCCAGCTTTTCACTTCTGTTTGTGTACAAACCAGACTTATTCTGTGGCCTCTTTGGGTGTCTTGCAGATAATATCAGACAACTCAAAGAGCTTTCATCTCTCTCCCTTCCTGATCTTGTCCTTCACATTCCCAGGCACAGGCTTGTTTCAAATATTCATTTGGTATCCTTATCCTTGCACCTGCAGGAGCATCCTGCCACACAGGTCCTTCCTGGCTGCCTGAGCTGCCATGGGTCTTGCAGCAAGGTGTTTAAAGTTCTGCAGTATTCCTTTACTTTGTGGAGGAGAAAGGACAGATCCAAACTCCTAGGTTTTAATAGCTGTTAGTAAATTATAGGTAATGCTAAGACACTTTTTTTTTTTTAATTTGGCTTTTTTTTTTTCTTTCCTCTTAAACCAAAAAATGGCAAAATATTAGGCCAGAAGGATGAAGAGGAGAAGACTTGTTATAGCAGATCTGGAAGTGTGAAGATGATGTTTTAATGAGGTAATTGCTCTCTTTGAAAACAAGTTGTAACTGCATGTGCTAGGAATGCTGGGGCTCATGCATAAAACAAACTGGGCAATTAGTCTTTCATGAGCTCGTTTCATTTCTTGTTTTCACTAAACATGAAGGCTCTGAAGTGTAAAATACGATTTTCCCTCATGTTTCGCTCAAAGGTATGAGGTTGATTTGTCTTCTCAGTTTTTCCCAGCCACCAGCCCTTTGGGGCTCTGACTGAGCGTTTCTGCAAAAGAGAATATTCTGTGTCCAAAGTGCTGTAGCAACAATGGGGTCTCCAGGCCTCCCAGCCCTGAGGAGCAGTGAGGGGTGCCTGTGGGCACAAGGTGACTGCAAAGGGGCTGTTCATGTCCAGGTGCTGAGCGATGCTGCCACGGGCTCTTTCTCCTGAGCTCGAGATGTGTGACATAGCTGGGACATGAGGGGCCACCGTGCCCAGGAATGGCACAGCCAGCAGGCATTGAGCTGTAACCACCTCAGGTACTACAGAGATTTTATTTTCTGAAAATAACCCTATGCCAGGCACTCACACCACTTAAGCAAGCACTGAGCTCATGTCTTACTCTAGAAAGTCTTATTTATGTATTTTTGCACTTTTACACAGTTCTTCACAGAGCGATAAAACATTGCTATTACCACTGTGGCATTTTATTCACTGAGTTAATAAAAAAGGAAGAAAATAGCAGCAGGGAGGGTGTTTGAGGTGGCTGCTTTCTAGGTAATATTTCAGCAGTGGCCAGCTTTCAGGTTTTTAGTTGGAATTAGGCTGTGGTTCTGAGGGGCTTGTTACTACAGTGGAAAATGAGAAGACGTAGTCATGGATAGCATTTGTGCTGGCAATTTCTCTCTGATGGTGTCCTGTAAAACATGCTAAAAAATATTAATCTTTCTTAAAAGATGTGTCTGAAAATGATGCTTAAGTGCTTCAGCCTTTTTGGACTGTTCAAGGGAAGTTGTCCCTCATCCTCGCAGGGCTGGGACACTGTGGGCTGTCCCCGTCAGATCTTGATCATGAGAAGTCACCTATCAGAAATATTAAGAGCAGTGAGACTGTCCGGGCCTTTTTACCAAAGGACCTGTACTGTGCCATCTTCCTCTGTGTTTGGGGAGCCTCTGAGATTAAATTTTGGGGCACTTGATAGTTAATTATTTCTTTCTGGCCAAGACAATTTGTGATTGTTGCTTCACTAGCAGCTTTTCTGTTTGTTATGCAGAGTAAAGCCTGCTGGTTTTGGGTTGGTTTTGGCTTCTTAAATTGATTTCACTTTCTTTGCCTTATCTGCAGAAAGCCGGAAATTAATAATTGAAGATATAAACAGAAAAATAATCACTTTTTCACATTCATAAATATATTTAAATGAAACTACCCTGTGATGCCTTGGCTCTCTAGCACTGGGAGATCGTACAGAAAAAAGTGAACCCCAAGTAGTTCAAGAGTTCTGTGTCTGGTCTCTGAACCATCTGCTTTTGTCTAGGAGGACTTGTAGCTCATGGAAAGGGAAATGTGGATGGATGATCTCTGGTGGAAATGATCTCTCTAGTGGGGAACAAAAATTAAAGGTTTGAGCCAGTAATTGTAACTTATATTTGTCTAGAAATCTTCCCTAATTAAAAAAAAAAAAAAAAGGAAATTGCTATAATCCTTATGTAAAGAAGCTCTGTTCAAATAAGAAGATTCAACTAATTTGGTCCAAATGTGTTGCAACAGAATACAGAGCTTCTGCAAATTCATTTAGTGACCCATTTTATGCCCTCCAATTGCCACATTTTTGAGAGTTTCTTTCAGGACAGAACATCAGCCTTGCTTGGAGAATATAGTAGGAAAACCTTGTCTAGCTGTACTCCTGAAAGGCAGTTTTCTGTCATATTTGCTCCTCAGATTCTGCTTTTGCCTCTGCTCTTTAAAGGAATAATATGGGAGTTTGACTCTAAACTGAGTCTCATGGAAAATGCTTCCATATTTCTTCCCTGTAGGGAGCATTTGAAACATGTCCGTGTCTACTGTCTGTCTCAAAAACATGCATTATGAACACCTGAGGATGCAGAGCTACATCCAGATGCTGCTCCACACAACTTTTTTCTTATACTGGAACAAAAGCAAAGTAGATGCTGCAGTAAAGAAACCAGAAATCAGGCTGGTGTAAAGTGTGAAAACTTAAAGGCATCTTAGCAAGAGACTCTTGATGGTTCTTACTAAAATATCCAAGTAGAGAGCCAGCCTCTGTCATGAGCCCACAGGTGATGCCGCCCTTGGACCTGGCTGGGCTGGAGGGAGAAGCCAAGGAGCTGACAGCCTAAGGGACACTGTCCAAAGGGATTTTATCCCCCCCTATTGTTTTGCCAAAAGCAACTTCCAGGAGAAATGCAAGGTGGTGTCTTACCTACTGCATTGAAGGTATTTTCAAGGAGCTTGGAGAAAAATTCACTGAGTGTGCTGCTTCTCTATTCCCACCCAGTGTTACAGAAATCCTGTACGTAGAGGGGGCAGAAATGCTGTTCTCTTTTTGCTTGTTGATTTTATATTTACTGGTTTTTTCTGCTTGCTTGCTGCAGTGAGAAATGGAAGTGTTCACTTTTTGAAAATCTCAAATTCCCACTCATGCAACAAATAATTCTCATAACGCAATCTAATTACCTAGTGCAAATAAATACAAATCATTAAATAATATTAGGTTGGTTTTAAACAGAAAAGAAAAATATTAACCCCAAATCAAGCAATTACAAAAGTGCTTCCTCTGAGAACAAACAGCTTGGAAGCCATTGAGAATAACCAGCCCTCTGTGATAAAACCCTCTGCCCCAAGTGCCACTTCTGGAGGCTTTTCAGGGCCTTCCCAAGGTTCAGATGTTGTCACAGCATTAGCTGCCAGAGGGGGTTGTTTCTTGCCAAAAGGTATCTTCTTGGCTGCTCTGTGCACTCGTGCTGCTGGGGTTCAGTGCTGGCAGCTCCAGTAGCCTCTGCAGGGTTGCTTTTATTTGTGGTATTTATAAAACAGGTTAAGCACCTGGCAAAAAGGAAGATGTAGCTGAACGGGGGAAGGTGTTGAGTGAGCATCCTGCTAAAAATGTTTCTGGTGTGTTTTGCTGAGGGAAAATCCATGGGAGGGACTAAGGGATTGGAAATCTTCAGAGTTGCAATCTACTGAATGTATTAAAGAGAAGACTGATTGCAGAAATCCATCAGTGCCCTGTAAATGCCTACACTGGGTGCACAGATCTGTAAGCTGAGCTCTACTGCCCACCTGGCCGAGGCCAGAACTTGAGCCAACTGGAACAAGAGAGACAAGACAATTCTCATGTGGATAATGAGCTGTTGAACTGTGACTTAATAGTTGTGATGGACTCTACCTACGATCACAAGTATTTTTGCATCAGATGCTTCCTACAGGTGCAGCAGTTCAGCCATCCATGCTGGGACTAAGGCAGAAATGAGCTCTCAGTGAGGCTGTCCTGTGCCAGAGGTCAGGTCCTCATGGTGACGAGTTTGTAAATTGATTCTGGAATTACCAAGAAGAGGGATCTCTCTCTGGGCTGATGTGTAGGAGGGATGCAGTGGCACAGAAAAAGCCACTGAGCACTCTTGAACTCCCTCTTTCATCCTGGAGTTAATCCTGCACCAGGGCTGGAGTCACGCTGGCGTTGGACTGCTACAAGCAGCAGGGAAAGAAAGGCAATGGATCAAACACGAAGAGAGAAGCAGAGAGAAATGCACTGTCATTTAGGAGCCCATGTCTAATGGAGGGGAAGGAAAATCCCCAACCACAAAAATCTTCCTATGTGCAGTTCATAATCAGCTAAAGGAATCACTTCCCAGCTTGCCAACAGCAGTTCTCCTGTCCTTGTGAGCTGGCTGTGATTTCCTGCAGTCCTCATCAACACTGGTGTCATGTTGAAAGCATTGCTCCTGCACCTGGCCAAGCTGGGCTGTGGGTACCATCAGTGTGCCACGGGTGGGAACTGAGCAGGGCTGGGCGTGCAGAATCACTGCTTTCCCAAACTCTACGTGCAGTGAGAGAAGAAAGGATCCTTCTGCTTTGTTTTCCCTCACAACTGCTGGCCACAGAGCAGGCAGCTTGTTTGCCTATGGAACACAGTGGCCAATCCTGCACAGACAGTGCAGGTACAACAGAAGATGTAAGTAAATGTCTTCCACCAAAGGGATTTATTCCTATTCTCTCCCAGCAGAGCACATCAGCTGTGAAGGACTAGAGAGAAGAACCCTGCCTTTCCTCTGCCTGAGCATGAGACGTGGCTGCTGGCCTGCCACTACTTCTCTTGAGCCCCTGTCCCAGTCCATCCCTTCAGAGATGTTCAGGATTAAGGGAGTGTTGTGAGCATTTGTTGGGCATTCCCACAGCAGAGGTGGTGCAACACTGCCACGGTGGTCTGTAGGATTTTGTACAGGAACTTCCTCAACCCTGCACGGTGCCCTTGATCTTTCCCTGCTAACCACAGTACCAGCATGCTGACGTGCCATCACACTGCTTAGGGATGTTATCTCCATCCTACAGAGGATCTTATTAAAATATTCAGGGACACCAGATCGGATTGTCCTGTCCTGCTATCTCAAACATCCACGAATAATCCCTTTCATAGATTACTTGTACCTCATCACAGAGTTAAGTGCACTTCTTTTTACTGTACTCAGACCTTAAAATTCTCAGTAGACCAAAGGTTTTAGAGATGCTGAAGTCTCCAGATTGATGTTTTAGTGGCCCTTTGAAGCTTAACCTTGGATCTCAAGAGTCAGTCATCCTCGTTCCTCCTGCATGCCAGGAAATCTTTTGCTCCCTGCCTATCACCTGGAGCCTTATCTAGAGATGTGTCTGGTAGGAAAAAGAGAGCTTGTGGGAAATATCTATGCTGCTGTAAAAGAAGGGTGTTGTGCCATGTAAACTGAGGCTTGGGGTGGCTCTGGGCTTCAGCTCGGAAATCACTGCTTTTCCTGGTCCTCTGAAAGTGATAGATTGGTGTGTTCTACGTCCCCTTTCCCTCTGGCAGGGTGATCTCATCCTAAAACCAGTCTCTGGCCTTCATTTGTCTTCTTAAAACATCCCAGACATGCTGGATGCATCAGGCATGGACACCTGTGGGCAAGGTGGACCTCAGCAGGTTAAATCCTGCTCTCACCTCCATTGCTCCCATCTGGGCCTACAGCTCCATCTCGGCAGGTATTTACCAACACCACGGGGCAGCTCAGCTCATGTGGTGTCAGCACACCTGAACTAGCAGGGGGCGTCTAAAACCTGCTCCCAGGGCAAGGCTGGGGAGCAGAGCCACCGTGCCGGGCTGGAGGGTGCGAGTCACGGCTACAGTCTGGAACGTGATGTTTGTGTCTTGACATCTCTCTTCTCTGGGTAAACGAAGCAGAGATTGATTGGTTTGTTTTGCTCAGGTGGTAATGAAGCAGTTAATTGCACTCAGTAATGGCTGGCTCTGCCCAGCTGCTCAGGGAAGCATCTTAGAGGCTTGCCCCGCGGATCTCAGGCTGTGTAAGCACATAGGAGCCATCCCCCAATTCCCGGGCCGATCAGCTTCCCCAGCTCCCTTGCTGGGTTTTCTTAATTCCCAACACATTTATTTTGTTTAAATCTCCTTGTTTCACCAGCCCTCTGTGCTAAACGTTGCATGCAGCGATGTGTGGCAGGAGTGGTCCTGGCCCCACGGGTGAGTGTGTGACAGCCGTGGGGTGTGACTGGGGCTCCCTGCTGTCCCTGGGTGTTCGGGTGTGCAGGGGCTCTGCTGTGACTGATCTGCACATCTGCCACCAAATGCTAAAACATTTCCTTCCTCCCTTCCCACCTCCATCCACAGCCCTGTGTCCCCCTGCTCTGCTGGGGCATGAACTGCTGCTCCTGCATTTCGTCTTATTTCTTTCTCTTTTGTAGCTTCTCCACTGGGACCCTTGTGTATTTTCAAGGCCTCTCCTGGCATCCTAAAGTCATCTTCCAGCAAAACAAACATCTCATATTTAAAATGCAGCAAGGCTGCTTCTTTCCAATTCTTCTTGCCAAGTCCTAATTTCTCCTCCGTGGATGTCCCGGCAGCAGGGAGAGCAGCCCGCTCAGCAGCCAGGCTGCTCTCCCTGCTGTCACAGCACCGGGGGCTGGCTGTGCCGAGCCTTTACACTTTGAGGTCAAGTGCTTGAGCTGCGGGGAAGCCGATTGTGTCGGGGGGTGAGTACCGAGCCCTTCCGTCCTCTGCTCAGCTGTCACGCAGGAGCGCTAAACCAATGCCCGGCGCGATATTTGGGTCAAATGTAAGCGGTTCAAGTGCTGAAAACTTTCCCACCTGGCACCCCGGCAGGGACCCCGCTGTCCCCTCCCGGAGCCCCGTCCCCAGCGCGGCTGCGGCAGCTGTCCCTGCAGGGGTCACCTGTCCCCGCTGGGGTCACCTGTCCCTGCAGGGGTCACCGGTCCCCGCTGGGGTCACCTGTCCCTGCAGGGGTCACCTGTCCCTGCTGGGGTCGGCTGTCCCCGCTGGGGTCACCTGTCACTGCAGGGGTCACCTGTCACGGCTGAGGTCACCTGTCCCTGCTGGGGTCACC
>JAWWEE010000122.1:65730434-65788500 GCA_035221455.1 Xenops minutus
CTGTCCCCGCTGGGGTCACCTGTCCCCGCTGGGGTCACCTGTCCCCGCTGGGGTCAGGTCTGGCCACAGCGACAGCGCTCGGAGCCCCCGGGCTGGCACCGGGGCTGTGCCGGCTCCGCTGCGCTTCCCGCGGGCAGCTCCGCAGGGTGTTCCCTGCTCCGTGTCCGCGTGGGAAGCCACGGCAGCCGGGCTGGGTAGGAGCATCCCTAGGGGTTTTCCCGCCCCCCCCGTCTGGGCCAGAGGCGTGTGCCCAGGCTCGGCCGGCGCGTCCCGGGGAGCGGCGGTCTCGGTGTGACCCCGTGCGGCCGCGGGGCGCAGTGCGGGGCGCAGTGCGGGGCGCAGTGCGGGGCGCAGTGCGGGGCGGGGGCAGAGCCGGGGCCGGGGCACCTTCCCCCAGGGCGGCACCTTCCCCCAGGGCGGCACCTTCCAGCCCGCTGCAGGCACATTAGCATCCAGCCCCATGGGGAAAAAACCCTTTAAAACCCCCCCAAAAAGCCCCAAACAACAACAACAAAAACAAAGAAACCCCCTAAAAACAAACAAACAAACAAAAAAAACCCAAACCACCAAAACCAACCAACCAAAAAAAAAAATCAAAAACCAAAACCACAACAAAACAACCCCCCCCAAAAAAAAAACCCAAACCCCCAAACAACAACAAACAACCAACTCCCAAAATAAAACCAAAACCAACAAAAAACAAAAAAAAACCAACCAAAAACAAACCACCAAACCCCCCAAACAACAACTCCCCCAAACAAAAACTAAAAAACAAAAACAACCAAAAAAAGTCAAACAAAAAACCCCAAAACCCCAACAACAAAACAACCCTCCAAAAAACCAAACAACAACAAACAAACAATAACAACAACAAACAGACACCAAGAAACAACCCCAGTTGAAAAAAGCCACCCCCCAAAACAGCCAGCCCTCTTCTCTCGGGTGAATTCGGGCCCTGGGCTGTGTTCTGATGCTGGCTCAGCTCCCGGCTCTCAGTGCCTGACAGAGCTCAGCTCTCCCCTGTGCCCTCCCGAAGCCCCCAAGCCTGTTCACCCATGAATGGCTGTCTCTCCACCGACTGGGGCTCCAGCACTGTTTGCTCTGCTGCCCCAGTGCTGGCTGTGGCATTTAATACGGAAATGGCAGCAAGCCCTATAAGCTGCCAGGCCTCCAGAGCCCCTTTGGAATTGCAGCTGGACATGAGAGGCAGCTTAATGTCTTCCCATCCTCAAGAAGTCTTGAACTGGAAATGGGCAGTTGAGGTTGTACAGGCAAGTCTCAGCCCAAAGTGATGCTCCTCGGTTTCCAGGGCTTGGCCGTGTATGGAGCCAGTGGCATGTGGGGCTGCATAAGGGTGAGAGAAAGAGCCTTGCGGTTTACCTTCTCAAAGATGACAGCTGTGCCCACCCGAGCTGATGTGGGAGCCTGCTGGAGGCTTCGGGCTGAAAAACCTACCCAGCCATTGGAAAGACCCGAGTGGCTTGTGAACATCTGCTTCTACAGCAGCACATCCAAGGCAAGTTTCAGAAGTGTGTGGAGAAGGACAGCCTGAGCTGGTGCTGCTCCTGTAGTGTGATAGCTGGGAACAGAAACCAGCGCTGAATGATTTGCAGTTCGGTCCTCTGGGGCTTAATGTAGAGTCTGGAGAGTGCAGAAGCGTGTCTGCTGTGCTGTCCTTGCCAGGGCTGCGTTTAATGTCCTCTCCTGGGGTGGGAAGCAGGAGGAAACTCTGCTTTTCTACTGCCCTGTCACAAACGATTGGTCTAGGGCTGTTTTCCTTACAGGTTTACACTTGTTTCTCTTCTCACACTTGCCAGGGGTCTGCCTCATGTTTTTTGGTTAGTAGGTTCAGGGAGCAATGGGGCAAGATATTCTTCTTGGGGGCTTTCCCAGCCCAGCAAGGAGAAGTAGCCATGCAGAACTGTCCATCCCTGTGCATGATACTTGTAATCATCTTTGCGTGGCTTTGACCTAAACTCAGTGTGATGTTTTTTACACCCACCCATGAAAAGACCACTGCATGGCTGGGTGATACCAAGAGAAACTGGCAAGATGGGACTTCTCAGAAGAATGGCATTTCAAGACCTCCCAAGGCTTGTTTGTTAATTTATGCTGACAAGTATTTACAAAAATTTTCCACACATGCAGCCCAGAACACCCTGCTGTCTCCGAATGTGCCATACGGTGCAGTGCTTGGCTCCTGCTCCAGAAGTATCTGTGCTGCTGGGCACAGCACATGGGACCAGCACACTGACCATGGAAACCTGGGGAGCAGCTGACATGGCAGAGCAGGGCCAGACTGCTCCGCAGGGCTCCCGCACGCCACTGATTAAATACCTCAGCTCTTCCTTCCCCTCCACTTGGAAATCTCACCGTAAACTTGACTAAAAGCCTCCCTGTGGGTTTGCAAACTTGGAGAAAAATTTCTTTCTTTGAGAGATGAGTTCTCCTTGCCAAGAAGGTTTTAATAACTCACCATGAAATTTATAGCGTTTAAATTTAAACCACACGTGGGAAAGTGGAGCTGTAACAGTTTAATCCAATTTAACCTTGAGTGATCCGTTCCGCAGCGCTCAGGCAGACAGTTCACACCACAAGCAAAATTCCTCTGTGGGGTGGCAGACAGCAGCTCTCTCATCATGTCTGTGTCCTTTCTGAGGCACAGAGGACCAGGGTTGACCATCTATGTCCCTTTTTCATTCTCCTGCAGGTGTTCCCTTGGAAACAGCAGGAATCTGCTGCAGCTTGGAATTGGGCATACCCCTAGGAGAAAGCTGAGATAAGTCTTGTTCTGCTATCATGTTTTCCTTCCTATGCTAAACAATATCCTTTTCATGTCCCCGTTGCCACCTCCTTTCCCTGTCCCATCACAAGAGGAAGATGCCTTTCAGGGGTGGCCGTATAAATCCACCTGCTTGGAGAAGCAATTTGCTGTGAATCACCCCAGTACCCTCCAAGAAGAGGAGGTGGGAAAGTTTCATTGCCAAGTAAATGCTATGATTTAATGATGTTTAAAGAGCTGTTCAAGTGTCCTGACAGCCAGCACAGCAGGAAGGCCTGTGTCACTGGGGAGGCAAAGCAACACATGCCAAGAAGTCCTGACCTGTCCATCATCCTGTCTGTGAACATGATCCCTTGATGCTGGTAGGGACTGTGGGAGGGCAGTGTAGCTCACTGTAGACATCAGTGGAGGAAATCTCACCGTGGTATAACACTCAGGTGCTGCCCTACAGCAACTGTACCCTGTGAGTGCAGTGCTCAGGAGACCACCATCACTGGTGCTGGGATCTCAAGAATCAGATGGCATGGGAGTTTTTGCAGCCTTGGGCTCTGCATCCGTGCATGATCAGGGAGAGTAGGATCAGTCATGGTTCCCAGCCAGTTCTGCCCCTGGGTGGTCCAACATGGTGACACTGAGCAGAACTGGGACAGCTCTGTTGTGCTGACATCCCCTCCCTTTCAGGGTTTTGTCACCTTGCTCATATGCTTTGGTGTTTACCTGAGCAGTTCTCCTGGGCAATCAGAGGCTCCTGTACTATGGAAATGGGCACTTCCATTTGTGTCTCAAGGAAACTCAGGCGACATTTGTGCTGATGGTCTGTGCTCCTCTCCAAAGCTCCAAGGCCATACCTCTTGTTTTGCAGAAATGCAATGGTTACAAATCATAATTAGTTTGCATTTGGCAGCTAAACGTTGAAAGTTTCATTTCCATTGATCCACTTTATCTTTTGTAGCAAAGTCTGTTTTACATAAACACTGTTCTAATGTGGACACCTCAAAGACCAAGCATACATTTGTAGCACCAGTTGGATAGAGAATTGGCAAAAGCCTATTGAGTGGGATTGTAAAATGCTCCATCCAGCCCTGGGGAGGATGCATGGACTGCATACACAGGTTTGTTGGTGGCTTAAACCTGGGAGGGCTGAAACTCTTGCACGGTGTCCAGCTAAGGAAGGAAATTCGACAGTAAGCAGTCACAGCTGTGAGATGCTTTTACACACGCATTGCATACATTTATAGCAGTTGTGGCTGTTCTGGTAATGAGAACTACTCTGCTTAGCTCTCTGTTACAGTCCATAGCAGGCTGTGCCTGTTGGAAATGGTCAGACATGATTTTCTGGGATGGCCAGGTGGAGATTAGAAATCCAGGCTAGAACTGTCACAACTGACTTAAACCTTGGAGGAACTGCATGAATGGCAGTGCTGTTTCTGATCCAGCTGCCTTTGCTGTGTTTCTGTACAACTACCCTTGGTGCTGCCCTTATTGGAGATATCTCAGAAAAAAATGAGCAATAGCAAGTTCTACTTTTCAGACTTTTATCCTTTTCCCTTTGGCTTGTGCATTTAACGGAAGATCATCCAGTAATTTGCTTTGGTGATATTTCTGTGTTTTTTGTGTTTCTGGAGAAGGGGAACTCATCAGCTAAATGTTTTAGATGCATTAGATGTGATGTAGTGAGACCAGAAATAAGTTTCATGCTGTGTTCCTAGCTGGGTAGTTTCCCAGGGAGGTTGATGCTGCCCGGGCAGCTCAAGTTGGAAACTCTGGGGTGGCAGAAAAAGAAAATATTCCCAAAACTGGACTCCCTTCCAGCTTGCCAGGTATGCCAGGCTGACTCACCAAGGTGGAGGTTTCCAGAATGACTAATGACCAAGCAGGCATTGATTTCTGCCTGTCTAATGGAACATGTTTTACAAAGTCTCCAGTTTCCAGACTGGGTGGGGTGTTTGCCCTTTGAAAGTCATATATTGTATATTGAGTTGACTGTCCCAAGGAAGAAACCAGGTAAGTGTGTCAGAGGTAGGCTCTGGGCTGACAACAGTCATATAAGGTGCTGAGTCAGCTGCTAAAGCTGTCCTCATGTGCTCCTGGGCTTCATCATTGGCATGAGCATGGCCTCAATTACAGACTAACTTCTCAAAGCCTTGTGTCCTCACGTAAAGGTTTAATACACTCCCTAAAATGGAGTTTCCTTCCCTTTTCCCCCCTCTCTCTTAAGGGTAACCTTTGCTTTTCTGTTGTCAGCCTTCTGCTCTTAATGAGCACATAAAATTCTACATGCTTAGGCCTGGCCACTCTGTCAGCCTTGAAGCTGCTCTTGATCAGTAGCTCCACATCAGCTGCACAGGAGACCAGGGCAGACCCTGAGGCCATGGTGACAACAAGGGCATTGCAACATCCTACGTTATTTCTCTTCATGGCTGTGACTGTTTATTCCTGAATTGGTGTCACAGAAGAAATACCGAAGTTAATTAGATGTTTTCTGACACAGAAAACATCTGCCACTCTCCACTGGGCACCCGGGTGACAGTGGCTTCACACCTCATCCAGGATGAGGTATTCAGCTGATGCCAGACTGGGGAAAACCCAGTTCTGGCTTGTAAATCTGCCAAGCAAATCTGCTGCCCTACACAAAGTTAAGTACCCTACAGAGCATCCACTAGGTTTGAGAAGACATGGCTTTGGGTTCTTTTTGGCCTTTCTTGTATTCTGCGTCATTAGGCTCTAGAACTGCATGGCATTGTGTGTGTGTGGTCTCCCTGCTCCTAGGTGACAGCCACCAGCACAGATGCAGCACCTCATCCCTGCTCCCAGCCATCTCCAAGGGCACGGCAGTGCTGGGCTGCTGTGGGAGCTGCCAGGCACCTTCCTGGCAGATGCACCAGGCACATGTTCCACTTGTGAGGGAGGTCTGTGGGGCGAGGTGATGCTCCTGGTTTAACCTTCCCTTGGGGCATTCAGGGGCAGCTTCTTGGCCCCAAAACATGGAATTGTCTCCCTGTGGAGAAGAAAATGGGAGCTGCTACTACAGCCCAAGAAAGGGACTTTCTATTCCTTTTCTGGACTCACAGTCACCCCTGCAAATTGATGTCTGTTGAACTCCAAGGTGAAATCCTTTAGAGGTGTTTTAAAGCTGATTTTTAGTGGGTGGGGGCTGCAAGGAGAGTTAGGCAAGGTCACCATGGACTGGTAATATCAAAGGCATCCAAGCAGCCTTGATAAATATGACCATGATCAAACCAGTCAGTGTTTTGTGGTCTGTGCACTATATCAGCTGCCCATCAAACTCACCTTTTCCTGGGAATAAAACTCTAGTCTCAGGCAGGGAGAGAGCATTAGGCTTTTAAGAAGCAGACTTCAGAGACTGCATCCTCAGATTTTCTGCCATTTAAAATGTTTCCCTAAGGTTTTACCGCATGTAAATGAAATGATAATTACAATATTTTAATCCAATTAGCTCCCTTCATGATCTGGCAGGTGCAAATTGGAGATGGATCAAACTTCTTCTTACTGTGTATTATGCCTGGAGCCTCCTTAAAGCTGCTGTCTGGCCCTGTGTGTACATGCTGTACGATGTGTGTTACGGCGGGGACTGCAGTGAGGTCCTAAATTATGTATAGCATATGAATTATTGCTGAAATGCATCACGAAGACTTCACTCATCGAACATTTCCAGCTCCATGCGAGCAGCATGGGAAAAGAGAAGTATTTGCCTGTGGCATGGGCAAGGTTTTCATTTGCATGGATTTAAACAGTGTGTCACTGTCAGAGTCACAGGTCACCTGGAGTTAACTTAATACATTCCCCTGCACCTTGAAGGAAATGTATTTTGCACACTTTCGTCTGATTAGCATGGAAATTACACTGGGATTTCTCGTGAAAATGGGGACAGAGATGAAAAAAAGTATCTTGATGTGTTATTTAAAAAAAACAAAACTCTTTGAAGGCCAGCGCACTGCCCTTTCTTAAGTACATCTCAAGCTCATGTCTGGGAAAGCATCCCCTCTTCCTTCAAAACCAAGAGCAGTGAGCCCACCCTCTGCAAGGGTAATGCAAGAGGGACATCTGTGCAGCCAGGACAGTGAGCATGGCCTAGGCTGGCAGCAACCTACAGAGGACAGTTCCACGCTGCTTTTCTTAACACCTGTGGGTATGTCTAAGCTAAAATCGGTGGAAAACTGTCTGTTAAAACCCCCACTCCAGACAGTTTGCATAGCAAGAGGGTTTTTGTCCCATAGCACTGTCCTGATGTGGCTGTATCACCCCAGGGACCCCACAGTGCACTGAAAGGATGAGGGAGTTGTCTCTCAACAAAACCCAGTGGGGTTGTTTTGACAGCACTACATTATTCCAGGAATAAAATGACATCTTTTCTTTTACTGTTTTACTTTATGCAAGTGGCTGCATTTGCTGAGAAATTACTAAACCTCCAGATCAGCCAAGTTAAATGACACAACTGTCCTTTGAACATGCTGGTTTGCACTGGCTGGGCACCCATCTTTACTGCATGGATGCGATGAAGGATAACTTCCTTATCTTTGACCTATTTTGAATGGACAAATATGATTTATTTTGCCATTTATGTTCTGATTTCCCCTTGGAAAACTGCTGCCAGTCTGTGCTGAATGAAAGCTCTTATGGGATGGGAAGTCTTCATTCCTTTTAAAAGAAGGACTCAGTAAATATATTTCAGAATAAGGCTTCTTTTGATACTTGCTTTTCAAATCCCTGCGTGTTTGTATAACTCCATAATCTTGCATCTTCCGAGAGGTGGAAAGAGAATTTAAAACTGCTTCTCCTTTAGCACCAAGACCACAACTGCAAAGATACTGCTGGTCAGTGACAGGAGAGGAACAAGGCCCAGGGAGATGCTGGAGCTGAGCTGTGAGGAGTGAGCCACAAATTATATGAAATAATAATTTTAAAAAAATAGTTTTCAAACAAACTTTTGTTTGAAACTTTTTGTTGAGAAAAGGGATTTTGTACATTAACAGTCTGTGAACATAAAGAGATAAAATCCTGCTGGCAGTGATTTACTCTGCTGTTGGGCATAGAGATGCAGCTGCTTGGTGTGAGAGGGATGGTGTGCTGAGGTGAGTGGGGAAGAGGCGTGTGTTTGCACAACAGCTGTGCCACAGCATGAGCAGTAGAGATGCTGCACAAGGCTTGGGACAGATGGGAAGAACTGTGCCTTCAAGGCTCTGTGTAAGATTATTGCTCAGCAGAACTGTGCACATAGGAATGTACATTAAGACAGTAGCGAAGTACCAGCTGGAAAGGATGTTTTGGTAGGCAAAGCACCTTCTTTAATGCTTTGTGGTGTAATACGGTCCTACCTTTCACTTCCAGGGGATGGGGAATGCTGGCACCTTGTGCTGAGGCTGAGACAGGGAGAGTCTGTTTGACCTTGTAATTTTATACCCTCTGCTTCAGCTGAGGTTCCCCTATTTAATGTAGGTGTCAGACTGACTCCTGCTCTGACCCTGCTTAGATGAGATACAATTTGGAGATGTCCAGAAGCAATTTTGGTTGAGGTCTTTTCGTCTGTGGGAGGAGGTGTGGTGAATGTTCAAACAGGATCTGGATATAGAGTCCTCAACTGCCCCATGCAGTTTAGTTTGAGTTCAGCTCTTGATCTCCACATTAATTTTTCAGCACAAAAGCACAGAGCATGAGAAGCAGAAGCCCTGGCAAACTGAGGACACCCACCCAGGGAGAGGGAAAATTTCACGTGTTTGGAGAGCCAACAGAAAACCAGGAGCAAGGCAAGGGGGAGGGGTGATGAAAGGTAAGATTTGCTCTGCATAAGGCAAGAAAAACAATCAGATTCGAGACCATAACCAGTTCAGTGAATTTACTTGATGGTGGCCTATGAAGTCACGTCCTTAATAATTTATATTGAAAAATGAAAATCAGGCAGGTTTGGAAAATATATTTTTTTCTTTTTCCCCACCCAGGGTTTTGCTAACACTATGGTGATCTACCCCAGGCCTCCTGCTGCAAGAGTTTTAGGAGAGGGGTTAAAACAGCCTCTCCTCTGGGAATGGGTCCCTGTGGGGTCATGCTCACTGTGAGATTTGACAGAAACCCTGTACCCATCAATATTCTGGGAATGGGGAAATAAATCTTTTCTTTGGGCAAAGCAAGAATGGCCACAACCACAACTCCCCTCCACCTCCTTGCTCTGCTGGAACCTCATGCCAAAAAAAAAATTGCTGCTCTGTGCATGGCAAGACTTACTCATCCCCCAGCCTGGGCAGGAGAGGGGACGTGGGCTGAAAGTCATCATGTGGTGATGGGGCAAATTTCTGGGTATTTGGTGGCATCTTTCGTTCTTGCCTTGCCCCTGAGTTCTCAGGAAATCTGCAGCAGTTCAGTGTTTTTGAGGCTGCTCCCTCTTGCTCAAAGCCCTGACGCCGGGCTCTGACACAGCAGGCTGTGCCACCAGCCCTGTCACAACCCTGCTGTGCTCCACGAGTGTCCTCGTGGGAACCCCTGGGACACACTGGGGCTGCTGCAAGGCTGGGGCTGGAAGGGGAAACAGGTCTGGGACTGGCCAGGCAGAATCAGTCAGGGATGAAAGGGCTCGTGAGGTGCCTGAGGTAACTGGTGAAGGTGGAGGTGCTTTAGGTCCTCCTTTATTTAGAGTCAGATCACCAGGGAAGTGGGAGTTTGGCTCTGAACCTGGGCCTGGAGAGAAAACCCTTGAGAGTGCTCTGGCTGAGTTTAGGAGCAAATAACCACTGTTCTCCCTTGATGAAATCCTTAGCCCCAAAGAGGCCTCTAGCACAGAGCCTTGGCTTAAGCGGGGTGCCAAAATTGCCATCTCCCGGCTGCATAAATATCCAACGGGACCGGTCAGACCTCTCGGGAGCTGCAGGCTCCTCGCACAGGCACTTCTTTCTCTCCACCATGTAGGAAAACTGGGGTGCCTCCAGGTGGCAGCCCTGTCCACTCTAAACAGGGGTTTGTTTTTCCCTTGAGATGATAAGGAAACGTCAGCAGTGGAATTAACTTGGGATTCAGTGCACCTTAGCAGCACGGTGGTAGGACAATGCTGGGTGTGCTAGTGGTGATGCTCCTGCTTTCATGCAATGGTGCAGCACCTGCAGGAGTCATCCCAAACCAGAAGATGCGGATTCTGGGCTCTGCCAGCTCACAGACAGGGTTGGAGGGTTGCAGGATTGACCCTGCAGCCTCCACAGCAGCCTCGGTCCTGCTCAGGATCAGGCAGGCAAGAATCATGGGGGCAGAAGGATGAGCATGAAACCAAGAACAGGCTTTAGTAATTGCAGTGTTCACTTGACTGGTTACAGACCAGAACCTAGAAATATAACATAAAAATGTAATTAGGTGTAAAAAACCCTAAACCACAGCACCAGAAGTGTAGATTGGAGTCCTGCATGGAAGTGACTGACGCCAGGATCAAAAAGCTGCCTTCTGGCACTGGGTGACAAAGTCACCCTCCTCTACCTGTTTTTGTCCTTGGGCACCCCTGACAGCTACTGGGGAGAGAGGTGGAAAGCTCAGGCTGCAAGCAGCTCTGCTCCACCAGCATCCACGTGGTTGGGCACCCACAAGACCGTTCTTGGTAAGAAGTCAGAAAACTGTGGGTAGCAACTGAGAGGCTCCTTGCAAAATTTGAGCTTGATCCCTTTGTGGATCAAATCAGTGCACCTCGAGGGGCTTTTTTAATGGGTTTAAAATAGCAATAAACCATTTACAAGTTGACAGCAGTAATGAAACTTGGGTGTTCCTAAAAGTGGCAGCTCAGTTTTTATTCCCTGAAGAAGGATCAAAATCTAAATGTTTTGTGGATCTAGCTAGCTTATTGCTCACAGGTGCTTTATGGTATTCAGGAAAATGCCCTGCTTTCTGACCAGAAATGAAACTTGTAGGCTGAGCAGTAGAATTTGAAATTTTGCTTTATTGCAGTGAAAAAGCAGCACAAAGCTGCTGTCTGAATTCGGGTTAGCCTAAGGATGGAAGTCCCTTTTATTTATACTTTGATTAAGGATGCATTTTTGTTTCTGTCACAACGCATAGAATTATTTCTAAATCATATTTGAGGCTTTCAGCAGAAGAGGTTAAATCATGCTGTGAACTAATGCACCCAGGGGAGCTCTGCATTAATGTGGCATTTAAGTGGGGA
Source organism: Xenops minutus (assembly GCA_035221455.1). Taxonomy (NCBI): domain Eukaryota; kingdom Metazoa; phylum Chordata; class Aves; order Passeriformes; family Furnariidae; genus Xenops; species Xenops minutus. The sequence goes on from JAWWEE010000122.1 coordinate 65,741,369, forward strand.
GATCAAAGCTCTGATACCAAAAGAAATGCTATTAACAGTTTCACACAAGCAAAAACCTTCAAGAAATTTCAGTGCAAGACACGGAAACTGAGGAATGACCATGGATGGGGAAAATGTGGCTCCATCCCAGTGCTGAATTTATTTGGTGGTCAGAGCAGGGGCTGACAGTAGCAAATTACTGATAGTTGTGGGTGCATTGGCCATGGTCAAGGATGTGATGTCCCATCCGAGAAGCTGCAGAGCAGAAGCAGAGGCAGCACTCTGCTAACCTGCACCGTGTACTCCCCAGCTCACTGATGAAGACAAATACTGAGGTGTCTTGCTGTAGCTTAGATTTTTCAGCTTCCTAGCTTGCACAATGAGCCTCTGGATTCTTTTCTTACATCCTACCCTGCTAAGTTCAAGGAAGGTTCTCTACCCAGCGGCTTTCTCCTTTTTTCTTTTTAACTAGAAAGCAGCCCAGTTCCTAATGTTCCCATCCAGGCAGCAGTTCTGCTGTTGGCTGTAAAAGTCAAATTCTTCAAATAATCCAGAATTTCATTGTCTTCCTTTCATCTATTGTTTTGCTAAAAAAAACCCCAAAAAACAAAAAACCCAACAAAATGAACAAAGCAAACAAACACACATCTCAAAAAAACCAAAAACCAGACTACCTTGTTACAGAGAGACTCTGTATTTTTTCAAAGCCTGCCTATCTTACAGCAATATTTTCCTTACTCCACAACTGCGACCAAGTCAACAACCTGTAGGGGTAGGGTTAGACCACTAATTAAGCAAGAACTGTAGAAAAGATTTCAGTGGGATCTACAGTGTTGACCTGTCCTTTTTCAAACGCCAAGTTTATATACGTGACCGTGCATTTCAAATGGGTCAAGAGAGCTTGGTTGTAAGTGCCCAACACATTGCTGTGAATTAATATTTAATCAAATGTACAACATAGGGCTGAATATTAAAGCTTACCTTTGATTTTTACTTCCGTGGTTTTCTTGGGTTTCTAAACCCCTCTGAAAATACTTCAGTATTTCATAATAGTATTACTCATACGATATGTTTCTTAGCTGTGATTAAAGCTAGTGAGAATGTAAATCTACAAAGGGAAATCTAAGCATGACCTCATCAGCATAAAATATGTGGGAGACTAATTTAGTTACATCCCTATTAGTAATGACAAATCAAATTGTTCCTCCTTTTAAATCACTAATACAGCAAGGTTTTGCAACTCAGCACATAGCACGCACGATAAATCAGTTCAGTCTGTACACAAACACTGAAGGCTGCTTTAAATCTGGGTTGATTCCTGATTCCAAACTATTTCAGTGCAGTTCAGGTGAACCACAGTAGTTTCCTTAATACCTGGAAAGACAAAAAAAAAAGAGTTAATCTCTACCCCCATGTGCTGTATATCAAGCACTCAACATTTATAACCCTGCAGCTGATTGCTTAGCAACATCTTTGGGAGGAATGGCTCACCTGATGTGCCATCGGGTGCTCTTCTGTTGCAGGGGAAGAACACGGATGAAATGAGGTCAGGCAGTGAAATCTTACCCTGCGCTGAGCAGCGTTCACTGTGCTCCGTAATGAAATTAATCAAGGTCATTAATTTGATCCTTTTTTATTGTTATAATTTGAAACTATAATTTGAGGTGGCTCAAAGAGGTGCAGTCATATCTGTAATTATACCTTTATAATTACATTTATATTTTAAGGTAAATGTTTTCATGTATTGCTGTAAATAGACTGTATGATAGAGAAAAATGTCATGCTGCTTTCAGCAAGAGTTGCATGACTGAAAACACAGACTGTAAGTGGGATGGGGGAGATACTGAAATCCACCAGTTGCGTGCTGTTTATGTGTTAAGGTTAAAACTGAGCCTAAACCCCTAGACAGGCCCAAAATCAAAAGCTAGGGCAATTGATAAAGACACAGAATTGCTGTTTAGTCACATTAACCTTTGAAAATTGCAGAGTCAAGGCACAAAGACTGTCCTCATCCAGCAAAGCTCTGTGAGTTTACGGCGGCTGAAGGAGCACGTGGCAGAGTCACCTCCAGACTGTGGCAGAGGTGGTGAGGGACCAGCTGCCGATCCTGCGGGTGATGGTGAGCAAAAACTGCACTGCCTGTTCTGTGTTTAATGTCTCGCTCGGTGAGACCACGATGGGGGTATGAAAGCTGCTTTTGTCTGCCCAGCCAATTTGGCTGCCTGTGTTCCCCCCCGGGCTCTGCTCGCCGGCTGTCTCCATGGCATGCATATGAGCTCCCTCCTGTCTCTGCTCTGGAGCAAACCAACTGGTTTCTCCCAAGGAGAAACCTCGACATGACTGACAGGGCTTTTTTCCAGGATTGCCCAGACAGAAGAAACCGGCATGAGCCGGACCAGACTCTCCCCTGGACAGACCTCCAGCCATCCCAGGAGACCTCACGCCCACCCACTGGCCTTCCATGCTGTGCTGCAGAACCCAAAATGCCTCCACATCCTGATGAAAAACACCATGCTGGCAGGCTGCCACCCAGTCCTTTCATCATTTGGAGCATTTCAAACCTCGAGAAAAAGCCCCCCATGCAATCATTATTGACCCAGGGTCCGTGGGTCTCTGCAGGGAGCTCAGAGGAGACCCAGGCCAAGTGCTGCACAGCACGAAGGTAACCATTGCCCTTCAGAGAGTGCTGGTCCTTGGCGGTGTGGACACAAGCCAGCCTGTAGCAAAGAGCAATGGTTAATGGTGCCTCCCAGGCATTTTCCACAACGGCAGCAAACACACAGCCTTTGCCAAGTGGCCAACACTCAGCATTTCCTTTCTTCTCCCTAAGATTGTTTCTGGACTTTGCAAACCTCTTCTTCCCTTGTGGCTCAATGCTCCGGCAGCAAAGTGGTGGGGACTCCCTGGAGCTGTGGGAGTGGGTGAGACACAAGCAGGTGGTGCAGCAGGGCTGTGAAGATGAGGATACCAAGCATGGAGAGCCCAGAATGAGGGAATCATTGAGCCTGGGAAGGAACAAGAGAAAATACAGTGATCTTCCTGGAATAAAACGGCTCAGAAATTAATACAAACCTTACTCCATTTTGGAGGGAATCTCACGAAGCGTGCAAGAAATTTGGCAATTTACGTTAAACAGTGGGAAATATTGAGATGCTTTTAGTGTAGTAAAAACTGAATTCACAGATTTAGGTAGAAAGGGTCCTGAGTTCTTTACTTGCTAATAACCTTGATGCAGCTACCACCAATATCTTGCATATGTGTTCTCCTCAGAAAACTAGTGCCAAAATGTGGAGCTGGACCCTTAAGGGCACAGTTGGCATTGCCCTCTGGTACCTGGCTCAGCCCTCAGCAAACAGACATTTTCCATTTCTCATCTGTATTTACCTCATAGTACAGATATATGTTTGTAACCAAACATCTGTCTCTACTTGGCTTGTTCTCTTCTCTACCTGAGAAGAGCCATGAACAATTTACAGAGAAGGCTATCACCCATCTCCAGCAGCAAAAGCACTTACAGAAAACACTCCATTACATCTCTGCAAAATGAATACCTGAACATGGATTTGTAAATGATGAACTAGAACTGAATGACAAAGGACCCAGCAGGCACTACATGAACAAGCCACACAGAACCTCAAGGCTCAGCCATCAGGTCAGTGTGCCTTATTTAACTCACCCTACATTTTAGAATTCGTGTGGTATTTTTGCAACCTTCATCTTCCAGTTTCTCATTTGAGATGGTTTTATACAAGACTGCTGCTGTGACAATACTCGCTCATCTCCAGATTAAAAAAAAAAAAAAAACAAAAAAGAAGAATTAGCTTCTCAAGTTGTTTCAATTTGAGCACCCAAAGCCAATGGTCTTTACTGAAAATTTTGGCCCTGGAAATAATATCAGTGCTGGGAGGCAGGGGCCATAAAACACTGTGTTCATCATGCAAGATGCTTATTCCAGCAGGAGACCAACCAGGTGCCCTTTAGGGCTGGTTTCTCAACTAGGGCAGAGGATTTTTTTTAAGCAATCCAGGAATATTCTGCTAAATTCAGCAAGTATGACTGAGATGAGTGCAAGTTCATTTTGACTACCTTGGTCCTTTTGCTTGCTGTCTGATCTCAGGATCCTTCAGAAGGCATCCCCCTCCAAAGAACTGTGTAAATTTGTAGAGCCAAGTAACAGGGAACTGAACTTCATCAGATGAAACTGGAAAGGCTGAACAAGCTTTTTCTGCCTTGTTTCATACAAATTCTGGGCTGCTGGGGTGAGATCAGTGGCTTCACTGGCATGACCTCCAAAATGAAACACCTTACACTTTCCTGGTCACTCCTATACTTCTTCAGCATCTGTAGTAAAAATGCATCAGCAGCAACCTTGGCTGTTTGAACAGAAATCTCCCCTGTGCAGTCTGTTATTAAATTCTCTTATGTCTTTATTAGATATTAGATGTGATGAAAGGAGGTGATGTCTCCAGGGAAATCTTGCTTGAGGTATGGGGATGGGATGTTAATGGACTGGGGAAGATGGAAAGTCTCCAAGTGTAATGATCTTGTAATGTTCCCATGAGAGTATTAAGAACTAGACATCTTTTTTTCTTTTCCTCCACAAAGGAAAAGCATTTGAGGTGTGTACAAACAAGGTACTTAGCTCTTTCCTACCCAATACTGCTTGCTTCTGTTTTAAGGATGATTTCAGTGTCCTTATTTATTTTTATTATTTTGCTGTTCTGCCATCTGCATCCTTTTTATCTCACCTATTGGTACAACTGATGACTTCTTTCCATCTGACAGTTTCATTTCAGAGAAAAGTTGCAAAATCTCTGCAGAATCAGCATTTTAAAAAAATGTTGCTTAAACAGGAGAGAGGAAGACGGATGCAGACTGTAGGACTAAACCCTGAGAAGCTGGTGAGCAGGCAACAGGAGCATGGCAGAGACCTGCCTGAGGTGGCAGGAGGCTACTCCAGGGGCCCAGGTAAAGAAATAAATAGGTTAAAATATCACACTGTATTTACATTTGCATACCTGAATTAAAAAAAAAAAAGCGTTAGAGGTAGACATAGAAGACATAGTTTGGATTATTTACAGGCAGGTGCTAAAATGCTCGGGAAATGCAGAAATATGGTTAAACTTATATGGTCAGAAGCGTTGTGGTTACCTTTGCAGGGTGGCCTGAAAGATGCCTTTTCATTTGGGATGAACATTAGGCAGTGGCCCTTGTTCTTGGCTGGGATACATTTGAGAATTAAAGTGAATTAAAACACCCTAGAAATTTAAACTGGGAGTTTATTTTATTAAATTTCTAGGGGACCAAAGGAAAAGGAAAAAAATAATCTTAAAGACTTCTTTAAAGCCATTCTTAGCTGTAAATTGACTGGAAATTTGTGACTATTTATAATCATGAATGCATTTTGCCCTGTAAGTGTGCAGCCTGATGAAGGATGTGCTCTGCCTTTTGAATATGACAGAAAAATGATCTTCCCAGTCAGTGGAAGCCAAAGTTGCACGGGATGAGGACAGCTGGCTCTGCAAGAGAAGTCCATGTGCTCCTGGACCCCAGCTTGCAGCATCTTGTCACGGTTTCAGGTCTGGCTCCAGTTTGCTCTTTGTAAGCAGGTTTCCCTTGTGTTTCTCTGTCCGGGTGGACGTGCTCCCAGTACAGCTGGACACCACGCACACACCCTCTTCTTTGGGAAAGCAAACTGAGGCACAGTGTCCTCCCAGAATACATCTCCACCGCAGCTGCATTATTATCTGGCACTCAGGCTCTTCTGAGCTCAGGGGTCAGATGCAGCTGCTCGTTGGCTGCACAAAAACCTGCGCCTTTATGAGGAAGGTGTGTTATCGTTGGCTGGATGGGTTGTGTTTCTTGGATTGCCTCAAAAATAGTTTTCTGCTTTAATAGACCTGAGTGGCTGATGATCTTAACATTTGCTCTAATTGCTGTTTAACTTCAGAGCTGGTTTAATGTGTGTAGCTGTAGTAGTTACAAAGAAAATACTCTACCAGAATCTAAATAATTAAAAAAAAAAGATAAATTTCCAAAGCCTTTGTGTGTACAGGGAGAGAATTAAACATGCACAGAGCTTTTTAAGCTCTGAGTGTAAAAGAGTGTAATCACAGAAAAAAACAAAATTTGCCATCAGGGTAAGAGAGGTGGTGTCCTGCAAACCAGAATCACAGAATGTTTTGGATTGAAAAAGACCCTAAAGAGCATATTCAGTTTCAACCCCCCTGCCATGGGCAGGGACACCTTCAGTAGCCCAGGCTGCTCAAAGCCCCATCCAACCTGGCCTTGAACATGTTCAGGCATGAGGCATCCATAACTTCTCTGGGCAGAAAGCAAGCAGACTGCAAATTGCTTTCTAATGGATTTCTTAAGCTGTTGAAGAAGACTTGTTCCATTAATTTCAGCTAAATCTAAGTTCAGTTTTTGTATTGTCATGGTTTATTTTGATGATGATTAGGAACTGAGGTAGGATTGCTGGAAATAGATAAAGTTCTGTTAAAAGCCACAATATTTTATCTATTTAGTCCCAAAAAGGAGAGAGAACAGCTCTGATGTGACTGATGTTATAACCCAGCACAGAAACATAAGCAGACATGTCTTCACTGCCTGTCCAGGCTGCAGGTAAGACAATAACCAAAATCCAGCTAATAACCAACTGGAAATGTAAGATTCTGTCTTAAGGAAACCTATACGCCCAGAAGGTCTGCTGGGGAACAAAAAACCCAATTACAAAAAAATCCTAGACAGTCCATGGTGACATAATTGCGTGACTTAGCAACAGGGCTCCCACAGGCAATAAGGAACGCATCCAAGTGAACCCATGATTTATTGCTGCAAACCCTGGCATGGACACAGACAGACCTGTGCTCCTGCAAACAACAGGCAGCTCTGCAAATCTTGTCATCTTCGAGGAAATCACTCTTGTGTCACATCAAAACCCCTTCCTTATTCAGTGGAGGCCAGAGGGTGAACAGGGCATTGCTCTCCACCAGAGCAGTCCGTGCCTGCTGGGGCTAAGCTGAGCTGTGGTCCTGCCCTTTGGGGAAGCAGAGGAGTGTGGGTTGATCTCAGCCTGGCTTACATCTTTTTGCACTACCAAATATGTGTATTCAAATCTTCTATACTCACCCTCACAGTAAAGAATTTCTTCCTAATATCTAGTCTAAACCTGCCTTCTTGTCAGTTTGAAGCTGTACCTCTTGTCCTCTAACTATATGCCCTTGTCAAAAGTCCATCTCCAGCTTCTTGTATGCCCCTTTTGACAGATTTTTTTGTGTCTTGGGATGTGTATCTGTATTTGCAAATGATTTTCTCTGAGAAATGACTGAGGGCTTCTGGATACAGTTATTTTCTAACACCAATGACACTTTTGAGCCGTCACCACCTCCATCCCATCTGTAACTGAGCTGCCCTGCAGTGGCTAAATACAACCAGGAATTAAAACACTGTGTTTTGGGGAGGGTATATTTTTGGCTTATTTTTGGTTGTGGGGGAGTTTTTTTATTATTTTCAATTGCTTTAATTCTCACTGGCAAAAACTGAGATGTTATGACCTTCTGTCTCTGAGTTCAAACTAATCTTAAGGGATTCATTCAGTGAATGGGACTGAATATTTGTTCAGGATGGGAACCTCTAGCCCTACTTCAGCTGAAAGATTTTCTTCTGTGCACTCCTGACTGATGGAGTTTTCCTATCCCTTTGTAAAAAGCAAATTTTCATGCTGTTGTTTCAATGAGCCTTGAAGGTTTTACACCCCTGGGGCCATTGTGTAGCTGCTGGAGCTCTGCTCCTCTGGCAAACCTTCTTTGCTTAGAGGTTATTAATACTTTCTTCATTAGTAATTTAACATTGCAAAGTGAAAACTGCTTATATCAGCCACGGGCTCACTGGAGAGAGGTTTGTAAATGTAAAACAGCATCATCTCACGATGATGAGCAGTTAGCACAAAAGCCTGTTCCCTGCTCCCCCACGAGCAGTTGCAGGTTGTCCAGCTTTTTATTAGCCTAGTTTCAGATTATCAGCTCAAAAAGTCCTTCATTATAGTATTTAAGATCCTTTCTCAGGTGTTTCTACCCCTTTGCTTTGTCACCCAACAGCCTCCCCTGATCTATGTGAGTCTATAGAACTGTTAATACAGCAATTCATATAAAGGTGCCCATGACTTTTGGAGAAAAATATTTACCTGGCCTTCAGATGTCAGCCTCATTCTGGGGGAGAACTGCCTTCTTTTCAGCTTCCTCTGGGCTATGTTTACCCTACATGGACTCACCAAAACCTGTTAGCAGGGACCATCAGCTCAGGAGCAAGGGCACAGGGATGGACCCATACCCACAGCCCCCCTGTGGGTAGGACAGGCCAGTGTGAGCAAGTGTTTCCCCTTCACCACTGGTGCATCTGATATTCTGACCTATCTCATGCAGAGCAACTTCTGCAACACCACAGCAAGCCCCCACACCTTTCAGCAGAGGTACCTCATTAAGTCTGAGAACTCTAATTGCTTAGGCTGAGCCGGGAGGATAAGGCACCCTTTTGCTTGGGAACCGTAGAAATGTTACACTTTGGGGCTGTGCAAGCTGAGAGCTGTGTAAACATAACAGATAAATTATCCCCTAAGTTATTTACAAACGGGCTCAGAAGTAGGGCTACAGCCAACCTTTGCATTAGATGGGAACAGCTGCATACGGCATAGCCTCCAAATTTCCATAGAAACTTGGATCAGCCATAGATTATCTTCATTTTGTAAATGTTTTAATTATTATACTGTAATACTGTTCTGTGGGGATTGCAATACTAAAGCCAAGGCTCCATGGAAGCCACATTTTAAAAGCAGCTTCCCTAGACCATATTTCAAGAAAAGCAAAACTGGTTTAGGATTAAGACTTATGGTTTCTGATAGATTTGATTTTTTTTTTTTTCCATGCTACTGCATGCGCTCTTTTAAATAAATAAACTCCCACCGAGCTTGCTACTCCAGTGGGACTGGATTGAACTTCCCAGGCATATATGAATTACAAAGTCAGACGTACGTCCCTGCAGAGAGGGGAATTACTTGCAGAAACCATCTCCTGATGCACGTAGCCTGCCCTGGTCACTTGCAAAATGCCTCCCTGGGTGCGTGCGGGTGCGGAGCCGGCGCCGCGCCCCGACGGGGACCGGCCCGGCATTGCCGCGCACGGACGAGCCGCTCCGCGGGTGTCGCAACCCTGTGTGTTGTGGCCAAGGGGATGGCCCTGCAGATTGCACAAGGGGCTGGCAGGATGTGGCTCCTGCGTGCGCGGCGGCGCCGATGTTTGCCGGAGCAGGTGGCCCAGTGGAAGCGGAGTCGGGGCGGTCTGGGTAGATCAAAGGCTTTCCCACGGTGAGGGTTCCCCGTGCGGCAGCCTCGCATGGCAGCGGTGTCACCGTGCCTGTGCCATCCCGCAGCAGCCCTGCATGGCCCAGCGCTGCTGGGCTGGAGAGCTTTCCTTGGCTCGGCTTTGGTAAAGCAGGATGGGGATCCGCGCTGCGGGAGCGGCTGATGCTGATGCTGATGGCACAGGCTGTGCCGGCGCGGGGTGCACGGGGGTGTGAAGATGCCCTGTGGAGCTCGGAGCCTGCCCTGCCTGCGCAGAGGGGCAGCAGCGCTGGGGGTCCAGCAGCAGCTGCTCCCACTAACACTGCCCTGAGGATGCTCTGCCCCTGCCAGCCTCCTTGCCCTCCCCTTTCCCTGCCTGGACACAAGCCCTTAAGAATCAAACCTCAGTAAAATGTCCCCGAAATAACAAATACCCTGGGACAGACTCCCGTGGGGTCAAGCTTTTTTTCCCCTTGCAGGGAAAGGTTGTTTTGCCTTTTCTTGCTGAGCAGGCAGGCAAGGAAGGAGCTGAGCACCAAACCTGTTGCTTCCTAGAGGTGTTGGGCCAGCCGTGGGTTTTACGTGTTTTCTCTATAAAAATGTTGTGTTTTCTGACCTGCACTATAAGCAGTGGAGACGCCAGCGGGTGGGGGACGGTGCAGCCCAGCGATCACACAACCCTCCCACAAGGCCTGAGTCAACAGAAGGTATTTGCCCAAGCCCAGCAAACTGTGAATCAGAACACAGCTCCTAACAAAACAGAAATCCTCCTTGCTTGTGCTTTGCTAGTCATCGATGGAGGCAGAGTGATGAAATACTCTGCCCTTCTCACCCTGATAAGCACTTTATTTTTAGACCACCTTTAGCATCGCCTCGGCAGCTGGTCCTGCAGGCTGGGCTGTCGCCTCTGGCTCCCAATGAACACACAGACCCTGCTGGACTGTCACTGAGCCCTTCCAGCTCCTAATTTACACTTCAGGACAACATGTCACTGCAAAACATTTGTTTTATCATGCCTTCATCTCCCTCTCACCTTCTGCTGCCGTGCTGCATCAAGCCCTGACTTCTCGCAGAAAGAGTTTTCTGGTCAGCTCAGCAAAATGTGTCCTTATGTCTCCACTTTTCTCCAGTTCCTTCCAGCAAACCAAATATTTTAGGGCACTTCAGGGTAATTTGTTGAGACAAGAGAATGCCTGGCAGGATGCTGTTGTGTGCAGAGGCAGCCGCGTGTGCAGAGCCCTCCAGCTCTGCCTGTGGTGACAGAAACCAGCCGGACGCGTGTGCCTGGCTGACAAGGCTCTGAGTGAATGCTTGGGTGTCTGCTCTGGGTATCCCAAGTGATCCCAGCATGTCCCAACAAGACTGCTATCAGCACATGGGGACTATTCCCCAAAGCTGCCACCAGCATGAGCAGCTGCAGGTCCCTGTCTTCTCCAGTTTCAGATCCTTTGGGGGTTTTTAGGCAGAGGTGTGAAAAGAACACCAGGGATGGGGAACATTGGGACCAGTGTTTTTCTGCATGGAAATGCTCATGTGTTCAGAAATTAATTGTCCTGTAGAAATGCTTTGAATTGGACAAAATTTAAATAAGCTAAAATTGCTCCCATTTTTTTACTATATTTTTGAATGTTTTGGTTCTATGTCTTTCAGTCTTACAGAAAAAAGATAATTTATGATTTTCAAAGGTCTCCGTCAGATTTCATAGACACCAAACACTTTGATCTCCCTGATGTGAAACAATTTTGGAATTGCAATCCATGACAAATTTATTGCATGCTTCGAAGTAGAAAACAAATTCCAAAATTGCAGTTTTTTGCCATAAAACAGAAATCCCCCCACCCGTTCTGAATGAAATATGTAGCTCAGTTCCCTGCAGAAACACAGAGCTGTATTTATGACCCTGGTGGTCCCTTTTGCCCTGTCTCTCAGCCTGCTGGGTTTCCACGTGGGATTTTTTAGATGTCAGGTTGACTGACCATGTGCTGGGCAGATGCTTTGCACTGGGGCAATAAATCAGAGAGTTTTGGACCCATCAGATTTCCCATGCCTGTCCTTGCCCCCTGCACAGCCTGTTTCCACCTCCTGGCATTTCTCCAATGGCATGGCAGTCCCATTTGCTGCCCCTTGATTTCTGCAGATGCTTGGGAGTGTTTTGAGGTGTACTGCCAGCCTGCAGAATTCTCTAAGCAGCAGAAAAGGACCTCAAATCCACACAAACTTTCCCAACAGAAACAAAGGGGCAATACCTTAAAGGTGTTTATTCACAGCTTCTTCATTAAGCAAAGGCGCAGAGAGCAAGTTACCTTGTAAAGCACTCCCGTGTTCTCCTGAGAACGGTGCCCTCCTCTCTTGCTGTAGCTGGACTTCCTCCACCCTCTCCTTTGCTGGTAATTAGATGTCAGACTACAAAGCTGCTGGTGTTCGGGCCCTCAGCTGCCTTGCTGCACACTGTGTGCAGTGGGAATTGTGCTTGTTATTATTATTATTATTATTATTATTGCAGCATCTAGAGGGCTCAGACATTGTGGCAGGTGTTTTGCAGACATGTAGGAAAATGTAAATCGTGGGAGGCAAAATTAGAAGGAAGGGCTGGTGCTAGGGATGGGTGGCCAAAATGATCACCACTGCTCTCCCTTTGAAGCATTGGATAGGGCTGATAAATGGAAGTGCGCTCCACAAAAAGTAGTCACTAAGTGTTTTAGAATTTTAGGCTATTTACAACCCTTATTTATTTATTTTTCTCAACTGTATGATTTTGAAAGGCTTTGAAGTCCTGATTGCTGAAGTCACTTGGGTAACCCAAGTCCCAGTGACTCTCAGGGAGAGGGGAACTCCTGGATCCCTTCCCTTCTGTAAAAAGCAGCATGTTGATTATTCCTTCATCTAGAGATTTCTGCATACTGCATCTAGAGTCAAATGCTTTTGAGTTAATATGCAAGGGGGGAAGAGGATGAGGGTAATGCGTCTGAAAAAAACCCCAAAACTTTACCTAAAATTGTTCATTTATATGGCATTTATGACTTTTTTCAAAGGTGATGCTACTAAACTCCTTTTATACCAGTAAAATGTGAGTTTGTGTGACAATGATTTTGATGGTTTAGATGTGTTTACATTTCAGCCTGGCCTCTGCTCAGTTTATGTCTTTAAAAGTATTTGGGGGGAAGATAGCCAGTTTTAGCTGTTTGTGAATTTCTAAGGACAATGTTCATTAAGACAGCATCTTCAATCAGCCACTGTGTTGTGTCCCTGTGATCAGTGCCATTCTGCAATGCCTGTGTGCCAGAAATTCATCCAGGAGGGATGATCCTGAATGGGTACCCCATACCAGGCTGCAACTGACCAAGAACCAACGTATTTCCTAAGCATGATCTGTAACTCTCTTACAGAGATCACAGTTAATGTGTGAGCAGGCAGAAAAAACCAAACCAAAATATCTTTGGAAAAATTACCATTCAGGGTCTGTTTTGGATCCTTGTTGTTCAAGGAGCCATAACATGGTCTTTTTTTGACAAGGGGAGACACTTGTGCATGTCCTCTTTATGTGCTGAAGCCTGAAAACTCATGGTCGAAGATGCAATGCTGTAAAACCACAGGAAGTGGAAGTAAGTTGATCTCAGTAGTAGGGTATTTTTCATGTGACTAGACGTTTGACATGAGGACTTTGCAGGACTGTAATCCTGAAAAAGCTGAAGTACTTTCATTCAGAGTCAGTAAAATAAGAATTTTTTACTTAGTTTTTGTCACTGATAAAGAGCTGGAATGCCCCAAGAATGGCAAGCAAAGGAGGCAGGAGCAGAAGGAGGAGCATTTGCAAACCTGGCTTCAGTAAATTGTTCCTTAAATTCAATGAGTCATGATTTTTTTCGTTGCATGTGGCTCTCTGTGTATAAACTCCAGCCCAGCCAGAAAAATATCCCTCGGCCATTCGTGAGAGCTAGTAATGGTTTTCTAAGGATTAATTTCTCCTAAAAGATACCGTCTGCATTCCTTTGGAAGATGCCCTCCCACAGGCCCTCTCTTACAGTGCTGCACTAAAAATAGTGCTCAGAGCTTTGTTGCGACAGCTCCATGTTGCAATTTTTATGGTTAGGTAGGTGAAGCCTCTTTAATTCAGCCAGCTCAATTCACTTAAATTTGCATGATAATGTGGTTAATTATCCATGTATTTCAAATTAATAATGATTTCACAAAAAGATAAGACAGGGTCCTGTTTTTCTTTCCTTATGTTTTAAAAATGCGCATAGAGTTTGCATAATTAAAATATATTTTCTCTGGAATGGAAATTCATATCTATTGTAGGTTGAAGTGCAAGCTCCTCTGCATGCTGGGATTCCATCCTCCAGCCCATGATCTGTGTGCAGGGATGCTGATGTCCAGCTGATCCATGTGCAGGAATGGTGTCCTCCTGCCAATCCATGTGCAGGAATGGCATCCTCCCACCAATCCATGTGCAGGAATGGCATCCTCCAGCCTATCCGTGTGTGGGGATGGCATCCTCCAGCCGCTCACTCAGCAGACCTGACTCACTGTGGCTTGCTGCCACATCAGTGCTGACCGAAGGAAGTTGCTGGGAATGTGACTCCAGTCTGGGTAAATAATCACAGCAAAAAGCTGTGCAGAAGGAGCTGCCACCTGGCTCTTCCATGGCTTTGCTGTGGGGCAGCAGGAGTGCTTGAGAAGGGGAGCAATCCACCCAGAGAGCAGCCCCTTCCTCCTATCTCTGCACAGATAAAGTGGCTGGAGTCAAAGGACACTTCCTCATGAGCTGCTGCCATCAGCAAATTTGGTTGGTCTTGGTGGCACTTTTAGTCCTTGACCTTTCCTTGTGGCCTGTGCAGGTGCAGAGATTGGGATAGGCTGGAGCTCTGGGATGGAAGTGATGGCCCATGGTGGAGACAGGGTCGGCAGCACCAGGTATCCTACAGTCACTCTGGGTGTTTAACCCCTGTAACCACACAGTCCCAGAGCAAGGCGCTGCCTTGGAGAGCCCCCATACCCTTCCTGGCCCAAGGAACAATAAACACAGTGGGTATTTTTCCACCTGCCTTTCCTTACATCTCTTTTCCAGTGAATTAGCCCAGTCTTTCAGAAAATGTAAGGCACTTTGTCTCATCTGGGTGAGAAGAGAAGCACCTTTTTTTTTCCATTTTAAAAAATAACCCTGTGGAAATAGGGTTGTGTCTCTGCTTTTCTGTTGTGTGGCTTCATGTGAAGACGTCATCTTGTCCCTTCTCCAAAATACAGAGAACATGGCCAAGGACAGGGGAGTACTGTGCCTGTATGGGAGCAGGGGGTTGCCTAGTCCGGGTGCCAGATAAACAGTTAATGAGATTAATGGCATTGAGGAACTGAAACTACAGCCTTTGAAAGGGAAAGGATCATCTCTGCTGCTCCCTTTACACCTTTGAGTTTGTTTGCTCTGCATCAATGGTTACTGGGCTGGCATGTGGTCAGGTAAGAAATGTCTCGTCCCTTCAAGATGAGGAAACACAGTGTGTTAAATGGAGGTTGTGAGGAGGTTCAAGATGCATCCTTCCCCTGGGAGAGGGAAAGGATGCTCCCATTGGGACCTGAGCAGTGCACAGCACCCTCAATGTATCTGAGACATGTGTAGCTCCAAGTGTGCTAGTGTTTGAACCAATGTTAATTAAAGCATTTTAATGAGGATGTTTTGAGAACTGTGCGTTAGTCTGTGCATGCCCTTCGTGAAATATTAAACATCTCTGCCCTTTCAGCAGCATCCTCCTCCCCAGAAGGTCTTCCTGTAAGTGGAGTTTGACACTCCTGATAATTTCGAAGCTAAAGAAACCCAGAGAAATAACCTTCTACAAAAATCTTAATGTGATCTTTGATGTTGCAGTCAAAGGAGCACATGCCAGAAAATGTTTTGCTCTCTTCAGTTCATCCTCTGGTTGTGTTTGTTGTTGTTTTCCCATGTCGGGCCAACATCAAGCAGCTGATTAACTCATTAGGCAAGAGCATCAAAGCACAGGGCGAGAGCATGAAATCTGCTCCTGAGTCCTCCAGCCACTTCTCACAGCTCAGGGGTTTCTGCTGGGCCTGACCAAGGTACAAAAATCCACCTCAGTTACTTGTGGACAGTCTTTCTCAAGCCCTGTCTCCACACTCAGGGACTGTGGGTGTGCCAGAGCGTCTCAGGCTCCATCCAAGGGGACAGCTCAAGCTCCAGCCTATGAGTTCATCACCCAGTGGATAGAGGCAGACCCACAGTGTGGCTCCCTCTGCAAAAAACACCCCATACCCTACGCCAGGAGCTTCCCAGAGCCACACTGTGTGGAAAGTTCCCTGCAGAGAAACACAGCCATGGGACAGTGAGGGGAAAGTGCCACATGATGCCACTCCAGGTTGAAAGGTCAAACACCACTTGGTGGACAGGTGATACAGAGAACGCACATAGACATTTTGAAAGCTGCTTCTAACTA
Organism: Xenops minutus; assembly: GCA_035221455.1. NCBI lineage: Eukaryota > Metazoa > Chordata > Aves > Passeriformes > Furnariidae > Xenops > Xenops minutus. Next base: position 65,757,128 of record JAWWEE010000122.1, read on the forward strand.
TCCAGCTTGCTGGAGTTGCAGGAGCAACTGATAATGTTAGTTTCTTTTGCAGGTTCAGCTCAGGTGGATTTATGCTCAAGGCAGTGGTTTGCACCTGAGGTGTGACTGCCTCGGGTTGAAGACTCCCGAGGTTTTTTCCTCCCCCTAAGTGATGTGCTCTGTAGCAGTGTAGCTGCCACCTCACCTTGAAAAGACCAGCAGTGCCCCAGATCTTGCTGGTGGAAGGTAAGGTGATCTGTCTGTTATCTGTATACACCTGCAGCCCTTCAGAAGCAGAGGATTAGCAAATAGTTTGTTGCACTCATGGTAAAACCTTGCAGACCTGACTATCTGTCTGTGCAAGCCCTACAGATATGGCACAGAAGCACAGCAATCCCATGGGCTCCCAGGAGGACAGGAGACATCCAAGAGATCACCAGAAGATACCTGTCAGGTGCCCAACATGACTTGTTTTCCTCCTTCTCTCACCCCTACCTGAAGGTCAAGCCTCCTTCCCACTCTCACTTCTCACCTCCAACATACACCTCTGTTTACACTCCACCAGCTTCTGCCTCCTCCTTGTTTACACCCTTTGGCCCAGTGCCTTGGCCCCAGATGTGTGAAGCAACAGGACCGAGCCAACTCTGCTCAGGGGCCTCACCAAATCTTATTTGGGCATTAACAGTCACCTAACACTTCTGACACCCAGTAGGTGTTGTGTCCACCCCACCCACAACAACCGTGGTTCGCCTGAATTCCTTGACCACTCTTCTAATGGGAATCTCCAAAACCTCACAGGACTTGAATGCAGCCCAACACCATCTTGCAACTACACACACAGGAGCCTTGTGAGCTGAAGGCATTATGCATGGCCCTGCCTCAAAGGGAAAAGACCAGATTTTGCACATCCAGAGCCAAAAAAGACTTACAGATTAGCTCCTTATTGTTCTACTAGAGCACAGGTCTTTGCAAGGAGGCTGCAAAGCACTGTGGGATCAAAAATGGTCTTGGAAAATTCACCAGAAAGTTGGTGGGTTGGTAATGTAACCAATGGCAAGATGAAGGAGAGGAGCTTGGCAGGATTAATGTTTTTCTACGTGGCTGTGTCTCCTGATTCCCAGCCCTGGCAGTGAATGTCACTGCTGAGCTCCCCATTCTCCTGTGACTCCCTCTCTCCTGAAGCCCAACCAGCCTGTGGTTCATTTTGCACTGAGGAAAAAATCAAACGCAGAGGCCCTTTGTTTTGCAAATCTGCAACAAAACCAGGCCTATTTGCAAACATCATGTGCACTTGCATGCCCACCATGGCCATCATTCACACCTGAAACCCTCTCCTGACAGGATGCTCCGGGGAAGGAGATGTAAGGAGACACAATCCTAAAATGAAGTCATGCGAGGAAATGGTTATGTTTTCTTCCCCTTACATAAGGAGCTGCCACAGTGCTCCTGAGAAATAGATATCCAACAGCAAGCCGCAGGCAGTGTGAGATGACAGATACATGTTTAAATAATGTCTTTATTCCAGCTCAGCTGAAAAAATAATTATTGAATTTGGGTCTTAAGCCAGGAAGTACCTTTGTTTCTGAATGCTCATTGATTAAAACAACTTGTGCTTTCAGCTGGGTTCTAATAGAGACACTGTATTACCCTTCACACAGACTACTAAAATAATATCTGTATTTGGGAGGAGAGAGGAATTTAGAGAGTGACCTCAATGTTTCTTGAGATTTGAAGAATTTCACCCAGCCTAGAGAAACTCCTACTTTCAAACTCAGGGATTTCTGCTAGAACAGGAAGTTTCTTTTGCATTGTTACCCAGCAAAATGAGCTCTGGATTATATTTAGCTCCATTCATTCGGCACAATGAAAAGTAAAACTCCAGCCAATTTCCTCAAGCAAGTTTATTAATAAGCACTAGTTGTTTGGTGGCTGGTCATTTCTAGGTGGCTGGGAAAGATGACCTGCAGCACAATCTGCCTTCCTCCCTCCCAGTGGATTCAACCACTCAGTGCACTCTATAACCTGTGCAAGCCCAGCAGCCTGAACGTTGTCCCACATACAACTTGCTGGTCACTCCTGCTTGGCCCGTGCTTCACTGGAGCTTCTTCAAGGGCAGTGGAACAGCTTTTAAACCAGAGCTAAATAATCTTTCAGGGGGTCCAGGCTCAAGGCAGCTCTGTGTAAAAGTACCCACGCTGCAGCTGCTGAGCTCATTGCAGATAAGGCAGTCCCAGCAAAGATTCCCAGAGTATTGAGAAAGTGCTGCAGCCATGCACAGGTCAGGAGCTTGGGTCAGCCAGTGGGCCAGCCTGTAAATCCTGGCTTCATCCATTGTTTCCTGTGTATCTAAACTCAATTTGTGAGGGATGTGTCTCTGCTGAGAGCTAGATAATAGACTTAAGGTGGTTTTATGCATGACAAACTTCATGACCCTTAACTTTTTATCTGTATTGTTGGCTCCCACTTGGTGTCAAAATATCTGTCCTGTGTTTAGGGTGTGCTAAACTTAAAATATCCCCTGCCTGTGCTCCGCTAATTTAGATGATGTGACTTGAAATTTGGGCTTGTCTTAAGGGAGTGAGGTCCCTACCAGCCACCTCCATCTGTAGTCCTCACAGGGAGAGGTCTGGAGCTGTGTCCCTGTAACACTTTCAGCTATGGGATATGCCTCCCTTGAGGTCTCAAGCAAAATTCAGGCTATATGATGCCTTGGCTTTGCTTGGACAGGAAAAACTAGTTGCTTTCCTCCCACTGGGGGTGATGATGGGGAAGGGAGTGGAGGCAATCTCTGTGCTTCTGCAAAAGCAGGTACAGCAATCCGTGGCCATCCTCTCTCACTCCAGGAACCATGGCAGGATGCCTTTGCAGGCTATGGGTGCTGGAGACAAAAGGACCCAGTCAGCAATGTGTGTCAACCACAAACCATCACTGTTGGAGGTCAAACACAAAGGAAGGAGTATTGTTAGTCTTAACTTCTCCCTACAAACTGTAGATGTCCATGCACAAGAAAGAAAAATTTTCTGGTACTCTGGAAATCAAGCACCAGTCTTGGAGGCTGGTGGTCAGCATGGCCATGGATCCTTTACTGGGACAGCTGGAGCAGTTGTTCCCTCAGTGCCCACCACCATCAGCAGTCATGGCACTGAGAATTCCCAAAGCTCAGCAGTTTGCACCTTTCCACCTGCAAACTCTGGCATCACTGTGAGGAATGTGTTTCAAGCCAGTCTGGAAGATCTCAGCCAAAAGGACTGCAAATGGACTTAATTTTTTCTGAGGACAGCTGAGACTGTTGCCATCAAAGGATGGCATCTTCAAACCAGGTACAAAAGTGGTAGGTAAGGCCAGCTAAGCCAGCCAAACATATAAAAGCAAGCTATAAAAGTAATAAAATATGAAGCCACAGAATTTCTTCAAATTCTAGCCACTTTTATGTGTATGGTTGGCACTGCTCTGTTATTCCTGCCAAGCACTCAATTATCACTTGAGTTAATAAGATGTTTTAATGGCTGTTAAATTAATCTCTTACATTAAACAGAAATCTCTGAAATTAAACTCTGACACTGCTTTCCAGTGTTTTCCAAGGGAAATATATTCTTTCAGCACAATTCCTATGTTATCGTTGTCACTAATTATTTGTGTTTATTCTTTTTTACTATGCTTATTTGATTTCATTTGAAATTAGATGCAGTGATAGGGGATGTAATTTGGTATTTTTCTCCAATGTGCTGAATAGATGAGGATTAGAGCTCCAGAACTATGAGAAAATGAGTCTTCATAAGCATTTTTTCAAACAGAAAACACAGAGCCTTTTTGAGGACTGTCATAGCCCCTTTGATTTTCTCTTCATTGGTGCTTTTGCGAGTTTGTCCACATAAAGCTTTGCCAAAATGGAAGTATTGCTAAGAGACATGAAAGCATGTACTAGCCCAGGAATACCTGTGAAAATGTTTGGACTGACCTGTGCCATGGCTGTTTTATTCTGGTGGTCTGACAGTGATCCAGGCAAGAAAAATCCCCAGTACTTTGGGTGTTAGCTCAACAGTTATTTAAAGTAGCTAATGTACTATAACTAGAAGGACAACATCAAGTAAAAGCAATAGGGATTTAGAATTGTTTCATCCTGAAAAATTAAAATAACAAAGGAAAATTCATGACCTGTAGGCATTTCATGGCTCTGCCCCAGCTGGAACACTGGGAATGACAGTGTCTCAGCCTGGCTGGGAGTGGGGTTGGTGCATGATTGGGTTGTCATAGGTCTCCGTCTGTGATATCTCCCTGGCTTCACTCAAACTGATGCTTCTGCTGCGAGTGGAATAGCCTAGGGCTGGAGCTGTGCTGAGAGAAATGAAAAGCTTTCATAAAATTATGTCATGTGCTGAATGTGCCAGCCTGTCATGTAATAATAGCTAAAACTTTCTGTAATTAAAACAAGTAGCTAGTTATGGTGTCTGACTATGATCAAAGCTCTTTTGTCTGCTTTGGCAGTTGGCACATGTGAAAGATTTTGGCTTACATGGAAAATATTGTTGTGGTTTTTCTCTTGGTTTTAAATGGCAAGCAACGTACATCTTGGATTATCCCTAAACTGAAAGAAAACAGTAACGGGAAACTGAGAACCAGAGCGTGCATGACATAAAATGTCTACGATTTCTGGCAGAAGCAGCTCCTCTACCCAGCCATCGTGCCTTTGGAGCACTTGACCCGCTGCTGTGATGCAAATGGCTGAATCATGTCATTTTATATTTTTGCAGAGATGGGAATAAAACTCTTGAGAACGTTCCCAAATATTCTTCTAAAACAAGAATTGCTTTTGCATAACAAATATTTGTCTGAATGGTGACAAACCAGTTGTCTCCCATCAGAGACTTTTTTCATTATTTGGATTGTAATTTTTTTGGAAACATTTTATGGATGAAAGGTACCTTTCTGTTCATGAGAGAAACCATCATTATTTTTCCATATTCATGTCTGGTATCCATATTATAAAATAAAGGCCTTCGTGAATAAATATAAATCCCTCTTCATCTTTAAAAAAACCCCAACCAAACTAATCCAGAATTCCTTTGGCACTTCTGAAAACATCTAGAGATGTTACCTCTTAGAAAGTCTTTGGGAGGATAAATATGAAGTTGTTTAAAAAAAAATCAAAACAGATGGGAACTGATTGGTTGAGGAATATCAGCCAATAATATAATGTTTTAAACATTATATTAAGCACCAAAACATCATCTGAGGGATGTGTCCAGCAGAGAGTATTTCTGAGCATCTGGATTTTTCCTTCTCTACTCCTGAAGTTCTGAGGTGCATTGTGTGAAGATTTGTGTCTCCCACATCAAGAGGGCAATCATGTCTTTTTGTGTTTCCTGTTGTTTAAAATTATGTCCTGTGAACACAGTGGGCACAAGAAGAATATTCCCCCAAATTCAGCTATATTTGATGTAGGTTGTCTTCTTCTCTTGGTCATGGCTGGAAGAATGGGTTCTACCTTCAAGTGTCACTCTGCATGCCAGTGTGCCTACACCCTGCTGTTTCTGACCTGAGATTTTTCCACCTTTGCAGCTTATCAAGGATTACAGGAAATATTCATTACTTCTTATTTGGATATCTGGCCAATGAACTGATCTTAAGTCATCTTGGGCCACCTCTGCTTCAGAGGGCAGGACTCCACTGTGAAGGGTCAGAGTCCACCTCTTCAGTCTGTGTGGTTTTGGAGCAACTCCAGCTCCATGGCTGGTGCTTTTGGACCAGACAGCAGAGCATGCAGGACCCACGAGTCCCTGGAGATTTAGGGAACAACTACTGCTAAATCCTGCTGACCTCTGTGAGGATCTCTAGAGGTTTGTGTCTTGGTAATGTCCCATTTCACCTTCTTCACTTGTAATCTTGGTTCCATATAGTGCTGTCTACAAAATGGCCCATTCTTATCTCCCCTTGGGTGTGTGACAATTGCTCTTCTGGTAAATAAAGGGTAGGTTCTTCCCGAGCATACAGACAGCCATCCAGGATGCTTATGTGGGCATTTCAGTAGCACAAGATCTTTGGTCATTACAGATGCAAACCTTCAGCCCAAGCATGATGAACCACAGCACCATGCAGGCTGCAGGCAAAGGTGTCATTAACATATCCAGGGACTTTGCCTCCAGGTGACTGCAGACAGTATTACCATCATGTGCAATCACAGGCAATGTGCTGTGACATTCCCCCAGCCCTGACTGGAAGCTGTTGACCTATGGAGCTTTCCTATTAGATTAATTTATCCACAGCTCACCTTCAGCGGGTGCTTTTAATTGACAACCTGACTGATCTACCTCTCACAGAAGATGAGCACTGGCATCTTTATAGACTGGTTTCTTGAACTGGAGACATTTGGAAAGAAGCATTTACTGCAGATGCCAGTGCAGAAAAGTAAGCCTGCTGTCCTAAAAAAGGAATGGGTTGAAGGCTATGGGTGAACCTGGTTTTGCTCCTGTGCTTGGTCTGATTGCCTGAATCTAGCCACCTTTGTCCTGCTACTGGGAATTCAATTGCCTTTTTCAATAAGCTCTGTGGAATGCCAGCTCCCTTTGCTGCTTTTCCTGTGCAGAGCTCTGGAGCCGGGCTTGCCCCAGTTCCTCATGGCATTCATGCCATGCAGCTCTCACAGTTAGGACAAGCCTATTCCCCTTTGCAAAGGAACTTTTCACCAGTAGCAGAAACGGACAAGAAGCATTTATCTGACACAATACACTTGACTTTCAGTTGCTGATCTTACATGCTAAAGGTGAAAGACTTCAGTCTGTGCTGTAGCTCAGTCAGGATCCATATACAGAGTGAAATGGATGGAGCATTGCTATGTTTACACCCCTCTATCCTGAGATTTTAGAAATGGTGATGGGTATTACCCCTTTTTCTCTGGTATGGGCAAGAAGGCAGGCTCCGTCACCAAAATTCCCATCATACTGGGTGTTCGTCATTGTGTGAACGTGCATATTGACTGTTCACATACCTCTAACCTTGCTTACCATAACCAGCCTCTTTTTGCATACATCAGGCTTCTGTGGAGTTCTCTTGAGTCCTCAGGGATTCATTCCACTTAATGATAAAACAAAAGATCTGCATTACTACTATTGTAATTTGAAGTGTTTCTCAGTACTGTATTGTCTCACACCAGGATATAGTTAAGTGGGATGGGAGCTGTATTTCGAGCTGGGCATGGGAAAACTAGATGCTAATTTGCATGGCTGCACAAGGTCCAGGAATACACCGTGCGGTTTAGTACTTTCTCAAGCTGAGAAACTCTAGAAAAGTTCCCTGAAACACAAAAGCTGGCAAAATGCTGCTATTTTATACCATTTAAATTCTAATGCATAGTTAGGGTTAGGCAGTTCTAGTGGGCAGGACTAGGAAGATGGTATCTTCTGTGATGGTAAGTAGATTTTTTCTGATACTACTTTCTGTATTGATGCTTAGTTTTGTTGCTGAAATGTAGCATATGTATATTTTCATTCATGGTTCTATGTGTGCATAAATGCAGACATACGTAAGTACACACACATGTCTTTATACACACATGGCCTGGGGGACCTGCCTATGTCTGCACAAATTCTATTTGAATTCTAAACATTTCTTCTATTAACTCTAACTTTCAGTGCTGATTAATGGCCACTTCACAGCAGTATGATCTATGCTTCAACTCAAGGCATCAAGGACCATCCACCGTCCTCGGAGCACCTAGGTTTTCATTCAACATTTCTACTCAAAAAAAAAAAAAAATCTCCAAAACTGAAAGACTTAAAGATCCTATTGCAGAAAGGACAGACAGCACCCCAAAACTGAAAACAACTTTGTCTAGAACCAGAAGATTGTGTGGAGATGGGTGGGCCAGAGCTATGTGCTGTTTATTGAAAGACACCAGTTCAAACCTCAAAGGACTCAAGAAACAGTAAATACTCCCAGAAAGGGTAAGGCATTTGGTTGCTTATTGTTTTTCAGAGATGTTTTTATTATTTTCTGGACTTCTGGAGTATAAAGCAAAGGTGACTCTGAGATGCTGCCCTGCAAAACCTTCATGTACACTGATCTGCCACGTGCAGATTCCCAGGAGGGTGAAACTGGAAGAGGCCTGATCTTTGAAAGCACACTGGCTCAGGTGGAGCTGCTGGTAACATCCACGGCCTAAGAGTTAGATGGACCAGTAGTAAAGGACCCAGAAAACAAAGGATTTCTAAAACAAGTTTAAACAAAACCAGATGTATAGCATTAGAGGAATATATATTTAAATAAAAGCTTAATCTTTAAACCTCAAGAGCATACTCCCCTGGCAGTTACTGAAGTGAATGCAATATAAACCCCCCAGATAATACAATAAATATGAACAATTCCCGCAGGGAGGGATCCTGAGGTGCTTTGCAAATGTAAATTGATACAGAGAAGACTAATAATTATCAGTTTGCTGTGAACTGGGGTTTCATCCTCTGGAAATCCCTGCAGAGAAGAATGGAGTAGGTTTCCCAGATGAACAAGAAGTACTGCTGGTTTGATATTCCCTTCCTCGTGGGCATATAGTTTGGGAATCTTCTGCCAGGTTTCTCAATAAAACCTTCCTCGTCTACACGTGAATTTTAATCTTTGCAGCTCCTTAGCTGATTGTGGTCCTACTTGCCTGCAAAATCACTGAGTCCTGAAGGTGGCTAAGCAGGCATTAGTTATGCTTCAAGTGTTTATTTTTTAAAATTATTGATCAAAATATATATACTTTGCCCAGATAAAATGATGAGTCAGTGGTATAAACACCTGTAATGAACATGGTAGCAAATGCTAAGCAGGTGCTGTGATCTGTGTTACCTCCTTATGGAAAAAGCAGAGTAAAGGGGGACTGGTCCTGTCCTTCCACCTCTGCCTTCCACAGCCAGCTGCACTGTGGCATCTCTCCAGCTTCTGGCAAAACAACTCCCACCCAGACAATTGTGAATATGTTTCATGTGGTTGGAGAGCACTGGAGACACGGGCCAGAAATTCAGCCAGTTACACTAAATCCAACAAATAGGAAATTATCTGCATATAAATATAGTTTATGCTTTTCCACTTGAAAGGAAATCCCCTTATCAGCTCAGTCTCTGTTGAAAACAACCATGGACACTTGTGGGCCAAGCCAAGTGCCCTTGCTGAGAGGAAACTGGTGAACTTTCCTGGCAACTGAATCCAGAGCTTTACAGCCCTTTAGGGAAGGAGTTTTACCATATTGTGTAAAATAAGTTGCCAGACAGAGCTGTTAAGGGCAAAGTGGAGCATGGAAATAGCACGTGGCTGCTCTGTTCAGCCTGATACTGGGAACTCATGCAAAAGCAGGGAAGGAGATGTGAGATGTGAGGTTGGAACAGATTTTTGAGGTTAAATGCCAATTTTTTCCCTTTTAAGTAGACTGCCATCCTGCTGGCACTGAAATCAATGAAAATGTTACTATTGAATTTCAAGAAAGTAAGAATCATTGAAAACTTTACCTAGTTGTCTGAATCTTTAAATCATAGTTTTTCCTCCGTTCTCCCTTTCTATGTATTTTTGTCTCAAAATGCACTAGGTCAAACTCAAGAAGTCCTATACGGCTGAAGACTGTGCAGGTACAGGTGGGATAAAGCATTTATTTATTAAAAAACACACAAAACCAAACTGAAGTTCCCTGCTGCAATAACACAAAGCTACCTTAATAGTGAAAACAAACATACAAAACAAAACCTCCAAAACCAGTTCCAAGGAGCACAGGGTGGCATGAAGTCCTGGTCAAATAGGGTGCTCAGAAATTCAGCACAGCCACAAAAAGAAGTAGGCAGTTCTCCCCATGTTCATCAGGAAGCACAGCAACGCCTTTAAATTATCCTAAGTAGCTGCCAGGAAAGGAACATTTTTCCATGTTATCTTATGGCCAGAAAGTGGGGGGATTTTTACCTCAGGAGTGTCTGATAAGGTAATTCAGCAACACACACTAGTGGGCTCTATGCACATCTCACACAGGGCTCGAAATGTAAATTTTCTCTGCAGCCAGCCTGATCCAACAGACTCGGTGTAGGAACAAGTAGGACCTTGGCTTCCTGGAGTTGTTCTGCACTGCTGAACCACCTCCTCCTTGCTGAGCCTGTGCTCTCTGAGGGATGGACAGGTCAGGCAAAGAGCAAGATGTGCTTCTCATTCGAATTCCCACTAGTCCTCTCAGGATGGTTTTTACAAGCAGCCCTGGTGAGTCCCACTGTTTTTCTAGGGTGACTTCCACGCTTCATAGCAATCCCAAAGACCGAGCACTGGGCAGAGGAACCCTGCACCCAGAGCAGCAGAGGAAGGAAGGAGCAGGAGCTAAATGGGACTGGAAGGAAAAATGAGCTGATAGCATGTTCAAGTTTCCTTCAGCCCATGGTGGAGTTATGAACAGCACCAAGAGGACACAAACGTGCCTTTCCCAAGGAAAGGGGAACTCCAGTGGGAGCCACAGCCCAACAGCACCACCTGCCTCAGGCAGCAACCTGCCTCCAGGTAAGAGCAAGGCTTGCATGGCATTCTCAGCATCCCTGGTCCCTATCAAATCCTCTGGGCTGGCAAAGCATTGCTCTCTCACCCCTATCCTGCCCCACCAACCAGAATTTGGTTTTACCAGTTGCAAGGGGGGAGCATCCCACTACATGAGCCCAAAGAAACAACTTTTCTACCTGTTTCCCACTGAAACAGCATCATTTTCCTGATTGCGCGGGGTCAGTAAGAGTTCTCGGGCTGTGCAGTGGAGGTTTCCTCCCCAAAAGCGGGGGTGTTAACCATGGTGGCATGGCACAGCTCCAGCTCCAGCTCCGCTCCACGTCCCGCCGCTCCGGCGGCCGGGGCAGCGCACCCCGCGCTGTTTGAACAGCTGCCGGGCTTCGTCTGCGAGGTGGCTGCCCTGCAGTCCTGGGAGAAGAGCTCATCTTCGGGACAGTTTGCATAACAATTAACATTTGTCAGCTGAGATCTGCCTGGTGAAAGATCACTATTTACAAGTAGGCGGCGAGTCTTTTGGAGGCTGCAATACTTTTTGAACCACAGAAAGCCAAGCTGGGAGTGGGAGAGAGCCTGAAGGTGGGCTATTTTCACACGGCAGGTTTAGGAGGAGTTTGTTTTGCATTCAGCTCGGAGGTAGAAAAGCAGAGCTGCCATGAAAGGGGGGATTCTTTAGCTCTTACAGATTTCATTCGGTTGTTCCAATGAAATAAATACATCCTCCTAAAACAATTGAAAGAGGTATTTACTGCCTGTGGTTTAACAACTGTACTAAGTCAAAGGGACCAGTCAACTAGAGCCTTATAATTCTTTTCCAAAGAGAGGATGAGAGAGAAGAATGAGACGACAATGCAGTATTTATAATAAAGATGAAATGAGTGGAACTCAATGGCGCCAGCAGCCCCCAAGCTCCTGCTGCTTGGGCTAATGCATTTTGCATTAGCACGTCTGGATATCTGGCACTGGAAGGTCCTGAAAATGCTTTTACAAAATAGCAGCATCCTTATAAGCAGCAGCATTTCTTCCAAGCACCACCACTGACTGGTGCAGCTGGGACGGGCAGCCCCTGCAGCTGGGTGAATCAGCAGGAAGGTTTCAGGTGACTGAGACCTGTTTTCCACTTGCCTTCTCACAGCCATGTTACTTTTTTCACCTGTTCATCTCTGCATGTTGATAAATAGTGGCACCATGATGCCCTGACAGGGCACCCGCTCAAGCAGGGGTGGGTATAAGGTGCAGCCATCCCTGCCTGGGAGTTGGGGACCCACAAAAGCAGGATCCCTTTCCTCCCAGGTTGTAGTGGGGGGCTCCTGGGCAGATATATAATACGTTGAATATAGAAAATTACTTCTGTAAGTAGGTCTGCTCTGTATAGGCTAAATAAATAACATCTGTGTTACATGAACCGCTGTGTGATCTGTATCCCATACTACTCCATTACTCCATCAGCTAATCTTACATTTGCCTTGGAAGCAATACAAAATCCTCAAAGGAATTAATAGCCAGCAACTGCATGTCACCAGAACAATTTATTTTTCATTCTTTCCCCCAGCAGACTGGAGAGATACGTGTCTCTCACTTCTTTCTAAAACCTGGATTTGAAAAGCTTTGTGCTGCCACATCTTCCCATAACCCTGAGAACAACAGCATTAGCAGTAATGAGCAAAGCACAGCAGCACCCCAGGACAAACTCTGGGACAAGTGGAAAGACCACCTGGGTGTAGTGTCATCAGAAGCAGATGGTAAATGGTACCTTCTTTTAATAACTATGATGATGGAAAGGGAAAATTCAGCACTTCGGGGTTTTCTTCAGGCTTCTGACAGACACAAATGATTTCTTGTTCTAAGAAATAAGTGATACCAGAATGTATTTCAATAATTCTTAAAATATGGACCTTGGCTGTTTGTTTTTCTTTCTGCCTAAGCCTCTCTTACACAAGCTTATCTCTGCACAGAAGCAGCACAGCAGTCTGTGGGGAAAATGAAAATGGTGCTAGAGGCTGCCAAAAAGTGTGGGAACAAGTCAATGATGAGTGAAGCAGGGAGAAGGAAATAAATTTACGAAGCTGTTGTCCTGATTGCTATATGCTTGAATCCAGCTAAGAATAGGATTTCTTTCCAAATATACAGTTGATCCCAGCTTGTGCCCCCCAAATGCCAGAGCAGCTGGACTGGGGTAGCAGCTGTGTGCCCTGGCAGTCTGATCCCAGCACTGAACCTCGTGTTCATGGGCAAATTACTGCTGACTTGATTTCTCACCAAACCATTTTGTTCTCAGTAGGCACACTGATGTTGAACTCTACAAAATCTGCTCTTGCTATCTTGACCTCGTATATGGGAAATACTTAAGAGACCCATAGGATGTGGGCAGTGTTGTTCAGTTGCCACAGCACAGTGCCCAGAAGCCACTCAGCAGTGGTAAGTCCAAGCCACACTGCTTTTCACTGCCAGCCTACTCACATGCCAAAGGAAAATGGGCATGGTGACTTCATCTAAACTGGAGGGTGAAAAGAAACCTACACCTACCTATGTTTTAAGACAACCCTGATGAGATGTGTCTTTCATTGAGTTACTTAAACCAGGGCAGGCAGAGACTTGGGGAGAGAAGGATGGCACCCCAACAGAAGCCCCAGCTGTGAAGATAAATTAGAAAAAAGGCTTTTAAATACCACAGATGGGCAATAGCTCAACACCTGGGATACAGAGCCAAAGGATTGGTATCCAGAGCAGGTTGTGACTCCTCAGGTTTAGGCTGTTGAGGCTGGTCGGGATATGGCTTGGATCTGGAGGTGAGGTCTGGACTGAGGTTTTGACTTGTTGCTATTCAGAAGAGTTCCCCGAGGCAAATGTCTTATGCTGAGTAACCTCCGTGTCAGGTTTCCAGTGCATCTTCGAGCCTGGATTGGTGTCCGGGAGGAACGTGAAGTATTTAACAGCACAGTCATTGCCTGCTTCCAGGAGGATGTGCTGCTGGCCTCGATGCACAGGTTCCCTGGGGATAGGCTGGGCTTTAACTGAAAGCTATTGCAAGTTTTGCAGAGTGTTTTAGAGGAAGGGTGGACATCCTGGGGCTGCAGAAGGTGCACGTTGGAGCAGAGATCTACACTTCATGTAAAAAAGCCAAAATCTTAACTCTGAAATTGATGCTAAAGAAAGCAGCTCTTGGAGTCAGTTCTGCATTCTCAGGAAGCAGGAAAGCCCCTCATGTTCCTGCCCTAACACATCCTCAGCCTACTTTCTGCTGGGATGCATTTCAACCTATTTTTCAGGCATCAGTGCTTTTTTACCACCTCCCTATCTCCTGCATTGCTATTTCTTTGCTTTCTTTCTACTGTAACTGCTGTCTCAGAGAGTCTGAGCTGCTGCTCTGCCGGGACTGGGGAAGTGGCCATGGAGACATACAGCTTGTGACAGATAATTCTGATTTATGCCACTTGGTGCTATCACACAGGGCTTTGAAAACAACGTGTGTCAGTGCAGCCACATGTATTTTGCTGTCTGCTGCTCTGCAAAGCCTGGAACAGCTTAAGGCTTCGTATGTATCCTCCTCTGCCTGGAGCAGAGAGTATCCTGCTATTGCTAAAAGGCATTCTGATGATGTGCATTCAGTATTATCCTTCCTGCAGGGGATCTCAGCAGCAAAACTGTTGGAGTTGCTGATCCAGGCCGAGTAGATATTGCTTCAGGCTGTGCTGAGGGAGTTTTATTCTCCCACCTTTGCTGTTAAGATTTTATTGGGTGAGCTGGGACAGCTGGTTTTCCTTTCAGGCAGTGCTTGGGGCAGAAGCAACAGATCTGGGAGTGAAAGACCTAAGGTGTCACTTGCTGTTCCTTCAGCTTGAAGAACAGTAACTTATTGCTTTAGTAAAGAACCTGTCCCATATAACCCCCTATTATGAAACTGGCCTCAAGATGGGGCAGCATGAAATGGTGATGGATCTGTCACTGTCCCCAGGAATGGCCTGAGTGGATCCCAACAGGGAATGGACATTGCGCAGGAAGGGAAATCTCTGAAATGCAGCTCCCCTGGGAGATGAGAGAAGCACCCAAAGCAGCGTTTTGAAGATAGCCTGGAAGAGCAAGAATGGTGGGAACTCTGCCTGGCCAAGATCCTGGGGATGGGGCAAAGGGAGGGGAGAGGAGGGGTGCAGGATGACCCCATGTGGATGTGCAGTCTTGCAAAGGAGACCCAAAAGGAGCCTTCTGCATCCCCCTACTTGACTGTAAGCAGGTGTACCCCAAGAGCAGAGGAGCACCACGCTGGCTGCAGGCAGTGCTGTGCTCTTGGGGTGGTGCCCCCTTTGTGAAGTGGCTTTGGCAGGTCAGCAGATGCCGTGTCCGGAATCCCAAGTGTGGAAGCAGGGGCTCTGTCTGAGCAATGCTGCACATGATGTGATCCGACCATCGGGGACACGTTCAGTTGTGGGGAGGTGCCAGCTGCAAAGGCAGCCCCAGGATGGGGGTTCCCTGCTTCAGGTTACTGTGTTACCTCATTTGTCTCTTTTTATGGTTTTGATGGTTTTGCACATATTTTCATTGTGCTGTGCTTTGCTTTTGCAATCATGTGTAGAAAACAGTCAGGATACATAAAAACAGGAAAGATCTTTAATCTTAAGGTCATGAGAATGACACTTGACCTAGCAAAGCTACTTGTCCAGTTGCTTTGCTTCTAATATACTTGTTTTTTTCCTTCAGCACTGACAGTTCTTCAAGCCTCTGGATTTCAGCCATGGCTCCAGCTATGAAGTTTTAGACAAGTGATGAGTCAAGGTACATCTTGAGGGGACTATGGTAAGCTAACAAATTATACCCTCCCAGAAGAGCTCAGGACTTTCTTTCCACCAATTACTTCTTTTGTCTTTAAATGTGTTCAAGAGTCTCTTAAGCAAACTGGTGTGGTTTTGTTCATTGCATGATTTTCTTTAGCTAGTGAATATTACTTCTCCTACTGGGTGAAAGAATTAGAATAATGCATGTAGACCCAAACAATAGTTGCAAATTAAATAATGCTTTAAGTACCTTACAATAAACAGAGCAAGAAAAGTACCTTACAATAAACAGAGCAAGAAAAATGCATTCACTTTAACACCCAAATTCACTGTATAAGCAGAATCAAGAGGCTGAAGACCAGAAGGAACGTTAAAAGTTTCAATGACCCTAAGTCTTGGGTCATTGCAATTTGAGCTTTGCCATTGGAAAACTGTTGCACATAACATGCTGTGTTTTAAAAATGACACTGATGACCCTGCAAGAACACTCAATGGATCAACTTCCTAAACTAATATGGTCAAGTCTGTTCTCAAACTGTATCACTTCAGAGCACGGTTACAAGGCACAGACATGACTTAATGGAAGTCTCCAGACCTGGACTGAGCTTTGCAATGGTGCCTGTCCATTACAGGAGGGGTCACCCTTGCACAGGGCAGCTCACCCCACTTTGGCACAGGGCCAGGCCAGCTTGGATTTGGCGTGGACAGGGAATGGCCCTGTCCCACCGATCTCCAAGAATACCACTTGGCAGCATCAGACCACGGGGAGCTTTTCTAAACCTGCGTTACAGGCGTGGAGCAGAAACCCCTTGTTTCAAACTCCTGCATTATCAGAAAACTTCTAGAGTTTCTCAGGCATTCATCACAAAACTGCAATCTGTCCGAGTGAGTGAGAATGCCTTGCAGCGGGATCGGGTTTTATCCGGCACCAGGTACACTGATAACCCTCCCTAATCAGTCGCTGATCTCTGCCTGCTGAAAGCACTCCCTGTGGTATTTTTACTGAAGCTATTTTTAAATGACAGTGTGATATTTTGTTTTCTTTTGCTCGTTTGTCAACGAAGAACTGGCTGTGCAGTGCGTCTGCTCTGACAAGAAACTTCCAGTTTTTTTCAGCCCATTCCAGCTGGGATGGAGGCAGGGCTGGAGAAAGTGCTGGCTGCAGGCAGGGTGAGCCCTCCAGGGAGCAGCAACCCTGTAGATTTCTGCCTGTCGGGGTCCCCTGTGTCCGGCTGTGGGAAATGCCTTCTAGGTTTCCTCTGACTCTCATTGTGTTTTGGGCTGGTTTTCACCATTTGGGTTGTTTTATGTTTAGCTGAGCTGCTACTTGCATGAATGTTGTTTTGTTTTGTTGTGGGCTTTTTTGCTGGGTTTGTTGGGGTTTTTTTCACTTGAATTACACTAGTTTTTCAAGGCATTACATCTTTAGGTTTAAGTTCATGATGGTCTCAAAGCATGAACATCTAAAATTTGAAAATTAAAACCTGTTATGTCCAAATGGCATCACTGCACGGACAATTCATGTTTCACCTTGTCAAACAGCTTTCCCAAATGAAGATGTAACAGGTTCCACCTTTTCCTCCAAGTGCCTGGACATCACTGCATGTTTCACAAAGGGCTGCATGTTTCACATATCATTTCTCTCAAAAATGCATTACAGAGTGGCACCAGCCACTTTCCATCCCTGTGGGTTTCTCCTAGATGAAGGAAATATAAAATGCTTGCTGGAATGTTGCTCATTGCCAAGCCCTCCACTCTCAAGCACTACTGGATGACAGTTGTCCCACAGTTGTATACCAAGATTTCCTACCCCATCCAATGCAGACACGAATGGCTTACAGAAGATAAAACCCTATTGGGAAATAGGAATTGTCTATGAATGTGTGGCTATCAAATCCAAACATGCCTAATTAAATCCTGGAAAATTACAATCTCTGGTTTTAAATCCTCTGTTTCTACACGGGCCCCAGATTTCTGTTTAATCCCAGGATTTGTTCCACTGCCTTCCCTTACATATAACATGTGCAATACTGATTTCCTACAGAGCTAATTCCATAGACTTGATCAAGATTACTGCTCAGGTAGCTTGAATATCTTTCCATCTAAGAAATGGTGTTGGACCCAGTCTCAGGAGAGGAACCAGTCTCTGGGGTCAGTCCTAGGAGCAAAACTAGATCATGACTAAAATTTGCTGCCCTGATCCAGCAGTTGGAGCAAGAGGGAGAATTGCATCCATTCTTAGCCTTAGCTCTGCCAATTCCCACCAGTGACTGAGGCTGGTTTTTACATTGCAGAATCCAGTAGAACTGGATTGAAACCAACATGCCTTTTTTCCCATTGAGGATCTGACATATTCTAAAATCTCTTCAAATTTCCAGTTCCTAACACGAAAGCTATCAGGAACACCAGATATAGCCTGATGGGTTAGATTTTAAAGATATGTTGGACATTAATAATTTCTGCTGCCTTTGGTTAAGATCCCCAAGGCAATAATAAAGGAAGCTGTAAAAATATGTCCCTTATTCATCATGGCTTTACGTCAGAAGTTTACTGCTCTAATCATTAACTAGCCTGCTGCATTATCTATGAAAATTGCTTGGTAATATTTATGAAATGTGACCTTTGCTAATTCAATGTTACAAAGTGTTGGATTCATTCTGTTTGCAAGTGGAACAGATTTCCAAATCACTCTGCAATTAGTACAGTTTGATCTAAGCAGCCTATCTCTGCATGGGGTAGCCTTCTACAGAAACAGCAGGATCACTGTCAGAAATGAAATGTATTTTCCGTATGGCTGAAAGTATGGCTGTGACACCTGCTTGCACTACATCATCTTTGGCAAAGGTAATTGCTGAATGAGTATTTCCCAGTAAAGGAAAACAGTAACAAGATCTAGAAAGACTTTTGTTATGAGAAATACCTCAACTAACAAAAAAATAAAATGTCTGTGGCCAAAAGTGATTGCTATGTCTAATATTTTAAGTGGAAACCACAAGGAAACAGGACAGTTAGGCTGAAGTGGGCATGATTAGCCATTCCATAGTGGATACAGATAAAGGAATTGCAAGTGACAACAGGAAGATTCAGGAAACCAGGGGAGTCAAGATGCTTTGATGTGTGATCCTCCAAATTCCTCCCAAGGCCAACATTAGGAGGGGATGGTAAGGCCCTTCCCCACCCAAAAGGTCCATCTTCCCAATCCACCTAATGCTACCATGGATTTCTGGTTCTCACACTCATACAGGACAGCCTGTCCTGCTGCAGCGTGTGTGGTGTTCTGGAGGAACCAAGTTTCATTGGAGCGACAAATGTGTCAGACAAGCTTCACACAGTGAAGCCACGTGGCACCATTCAGTAGCAGATCACTAGGAACGTGTAGGATCTGCAGCATGAACACAATATTTTTCCATTCCCAGAGCTCTGCATGGTCAGCATCAGCACTCCATTTTCCATACAGGATAACCAATGCTCACTCTTGACTGGTACTGCCTCACATGACACACCACACTGGGAACAAACTGAGCATCTCCTTGTTCCCTGCACTAGTCCCCTGACCTTTTCCACTAGCAATGGACAAAATCAGAGCTTGGTTTGATGAGCCAAGTTAAGCTCTGATGAAATCTCTGCATAGAGCTGTAAAAGATACCAGCCTGGCTCTGTGTTTGATCCTCCTCTAGCATGACATCTGACCGTGCTTTCCTTTGCAGGAAACAAACATCCTCTTGGATAAAGCAGGGACTGGAAAGCCACAGAGACACCCACCCTCATGTTCTGCTCACGGTGTGGGAACAGAGAGGGAGACAAGGGGAGAGCTGGAATGCGATGGGCAGCAGGTCCTTGTCCAGAACAAGCTGGTGCAGCTGCTCTGCAGATAGCACAGCTCTACCAGGCCAAAGGTGCTTCTCAGGAAGGTGCTGAAGTCCTCACAACCTTTCAAAAACTGGTGTTTTAACACATTTTTTCCCATGTATGAAATGGAAACCGTATTAACCCAGAGGACCTGAGTAGTTTGATGTGAAGCCAGCAGCACAAGCTGCAGAAAGCCCTGCCCATGCTCTGCTGCCAGTCAGTCCTCCATGGTTCATGATTTGGTCCTAAAATTTGAATCTGCCTGCAAGCCTGCCCTGCAGTGACTGATGGACCTCCCCTCTCCCTGTGTCCTTGACAATGTGCTGGAAAACAGAAGTGCTACTCAGGAAACAAATATGAGTTGTGCCTGTGAATTACGTGGGTTTCTTGGCATCTGGGTGAAAATTGTGGCACTCATTCCCAGAACTCACCACTCAGGGAATCCTCTTTCCCCCACGTCACTCCGCTGTCTCTCAGGAGAAAAGCAAAAATAGAGAAGTTTGAATGAGGAAATATCAAGTGAAAAGCTAGAGGTGTGTACAGGCTGTTATGATACAGGAACTGGGGGAAAAACAGGCTCTGTAAGTACTGGTACCATGAACTGCAGCGTTACCTGCTAGTGGCAGTGGGGAGAGGGACCCTCTGATGGGCTGCATTCACCACCACCTCACCTGCCCTGCACATGCATTTCTTTGGATGCCTTTCCCATTACACAAAATTATTCCCAAATGCAGGAAAATTTGGAAGGGGTTAAATCATGTGCTGTGAACCAGCTGTCAAGAAGAAGATTTCAGAGTGAATATGTGAAACCAGGGAGAAGGAGAACAAGCAGCTGCTGTGATGGCATGAGCTCAGCCCCTTCAGGTGTCCCAGGAACATAAACACGTGCCCTGATAGCCATGGTGAAGACAAGGGGACAGGCAGTGACTGCAGCACTCAGATGTGGGGCAGCTTCTTGCTGGGGCTCCATCACATGCGTTTACTGCAGTTGGATGTGCCCACACTGGTGCAGAATGGGTGAAGTCCTGAGGGGATCTGGTTGTCTCACAGCTCTGGTACAGAGATCTGGCACAGATCCAGGGAAAGAGGGAGGCTGGGAGAGAAGAAATGGTCTGGCCAAAAACACATCTAGAAATCCTCAGGGTCCTGCTGGAGAGCAGTGCTAGAGTCAGGTTCCTTCCCACTGAGCTGAGCAAGTTCCTCTCTGCAGCAACCAACGCAATGTTTTCTCTTCTCAGAATCATGGATTGCTCCATCAGACAAAACATTTTCCCCTACTGGGTCCTTCCTCAAAGATGGGGCTCTATCTACCATCCACTGCGGTTCTCTTTCAGCAAACGTGTATGAGTGTGGTGTGAGAGCACCCCACATCTTTGTCATGTCTATGACATCCCAACATCCACAGTGTGAAATCCCCATTTGGTTTCAGGTCTTCTCTTTGCCTTTTTTTCCAGCCACTTCAGCATTTTTGAGCTTCTGAAAGTGTAGGAGTTTCTACTTTTTTGCATAATTAGGAAATTGAGAGCTGTGGTTTATCTACTTGTTTCCTGTGAAACACAAAGGGCTGAGAGATTGGGGGAGTGTGTGGGGTGGGGTGGGGTGTGTAGATAAGGCTGCCTAAAGAGTACAAGGATGAGTGTGCAGTATCATGAGGAGAGGTTTTCCCTGGGTCCCACTGGCATAAAGAGAAGACTGCAGCCACATTTGTCTATGGAAACAGACTTCTTGTCTGTGGACTTGACTTCTGACAAGCATCCCTCACTCCAAAAGTGATGTGCTGCAGCTTGATGTCCCTGCAGCTCTCAGGCTGTGGTTCAGTGGCCATGGCAGCCCTCCTCTCTTGCCAAGGGTCCCTGCAGTGCTGGCCAGGCACCCTCTTCCTCACTAACGTTAGCAGCATTTTCTGCTCTGTAAATCCCTTCCCACATGGCAGTGTTTGCCACAGATGGGCTTTGTTAACTAGGAGGTTTTGAACAACTTGACAAGGAAGGGGCATGGAGGGCGAGGGATGGTCCATCCAGGAAGGTACGGGCAGCACTGATGGAGAGTTTGGTGCTCCCCATCAAGCTGCCCCTCCCCACCGAGCCTCAGCCCTGACATGGGCTGGGACTGCCAGGATGGGGAAATGGCTCAGGGAAAGCAGGAGGAAGGCATGCCATGATTCAGCAGCGCTCCTTTTTGCAATCAGCTTTCCAACTGCCAGAAGAAGGCAAAGTTCCTGTATGAAAATGTTTTCAGCTGGATATATCATAAAAAGTAATAATAGATATTCCAAGATGTAAACAGTAGCTCTTTTCCTTTAGGAAAAAAAAAAAAAGGGAATTACAGCTTTTGCGTGCCGCATAGCTGTTTACTAACATGTAACATAACTCTAGGGATCAAAAGTGGGGGAAAGAAACTGGATTAAAGGAAATATGGGCTTTTTTTAACTGAAAGTGTGCTCCATAAAACTATTATGCTGAGAGGATGACTAATATAACCAGTGTGTGTTTTGAAGCGTGTCATGAACACTTTTTATGCTTTCTGAACACACAAAGAGAAACCCCAGGAGAGAATTAATTTACAAATCTGATTAAGCATAGTGCCTAAGTGGCAAAAAGCATCATACAATAAATAGTAGACTCCACAGGTGAGCGAAGCTTTAAAAAAAATAAACATACTCTACAAAGAGCCCAGATGTGTGCATTTGGATAGTTTAATGTGTTTGATTAGATGTCAAAGGCACAGACAATGAAAGCAGAGGTCACACTGAAGTAATAATACTGACCTCTTCTTCATTAAGCCATCATACTGCCTGTCCAGTGTAAAGCACGTAACTGAATTTGGAAAGCAAAGGCAAGACTGTAAACAGACGAATGAGTCCATCTACTTGATGTCAAAAAAGACAAAGTGTTTTGCTTGGCCAGTCATCGTGGAATAAGCTGGGGTGGACCAAGAATCTGCCACCTCCCAGGGGTTTTTATCCCCCACCAGGCACAATCTATTCCCCCACCACTGACCCAGAGTAGGGTCAATCTGCCCCAGCACCAACTCTTTCCCCTTGGTGCAAGACCTGTGGTCATAACAAGGCCCTGCCCCAGCCCCTATTGGCACCAGTCTTGGCTGCTTGAGTCTCAACCAAAGCTACCTTTTGTGTGGGTTGTGTCAGCCTTTGTTTGTGCACAGTTATAGGGTAGTTTATGACAGTGTTTCAGAACTGAGCAGTATTACTGCTCAGCAATCAGAGCTCTTTTCAGGGACTTTCTGAGTTCACAGGAGTCTGGATGCTAATTACAATACCTTATAGCCATAGATCAGGGGTGTGTTCAAACTCCAGGCAGATGCTTATTAGAAGTTAAAGCCTTAAGTCTCATCAGTGCACCTCTGAATATTACACCTACATTTTTATATAGGAGAATAGACTTCTACTAATCTTTTCACCCCCTGGGATAACTGACAGCATACGTAACACTTAAACAACCCTCATCATTTAATTGAAAAACAGAGGTGACAGAGTGACTTGGCATGATTTCGACCTTCCCATGTGAGTGAGTGGTGAAATGCCCTCTCCTAATACTATTGTGGCAGTTGTCTCATGCAGGTCTAACTTTCACTATCCTTAGCACATCCAAACAGGAAGCAAAAGTGAAAATCCATCCCTGTGTTACACTGGTCCCAGTGAACAGAAGGAGGACCATTCTGTGGTGAAAGCCTAGAACTGTACTTGAGGTATCCAAGATACTACAGGTATCTCATTCCTTTAGTAATGAGATCCAAGGATTATTCTGTTTCTACTTCCCTATTCATAGGAAAGATTTATTCATAACAACTTTCTCATATCTTTGTCTGTTTTCTCTGTGTTGACTGCAAGGTCTTCCCATTAAGAAAAGCTCTCTCACTGTGTGTAGGTCATCTGGACTAGTCTCCAGTAGATACCAAGAGACCAGCAACAATGAAGAGGTGAAGAGCTGCCAGTGTCCTGAGAGGGTAGACAAAGGAGAATCCATTAAGTAATGCCCTGAAATTTCTTTTCTGTTGGGTGGTAAAACACACATTCACTTACACAATGCAGACACTGTCAGTGAAGCAGGAAGTTGTGTCCTCAGTATGGAGTCTCTGTGCTGTAACTGCAGGGAGTCCAACACCTTGGACGTGGCTCAGGCAGAGAATCTGTGTCACACGAAAGGAGAGGAATGGAAACAGCGTGAAACCATCGGCAGCAAAGGAAGGCGAACAAAAACAGGACAGAAGGGACCAGAGACACAGAGCCAAGTACAAGGCAAAAAAATAGACCTGTGGAAAGCTGGAAGGAAAACAAACAAAGCAAGTTTAAATTCTCCATCCTGCCCTCCAGTTTCTTCTACCCCACTAGCACCTTGTTACTGAAATTGTCTCCCAGTGATAAAATCAACACAAAGGATGTGGCATTCCACATGACACTTGCAGGGTAAACATCTGCCTGAGGATGAATCATGGAATCACAGAATATCCTGAGTTGGAAGGGACCCACAAGGATCATCCAGTCCAGCTCCTGGCCCTGCACAGGACATCCTCAAGAAACACCACGTGCCTGAGAGCATTGTCCAAATGCTCCTTGAACTCTGCCAGGCTTGGTGCTGTAAGCACTTCCCTGGGGAGCCTGTTCCAGTACCCAGCCACCCTCTGGGTTAAAAACCTTTGCCTAATATCCAACCTAATCCCCCCACCCTCCGACAGTGTCAGGCCATTCCCTCGGGTCCTGTCACTGGTCACCACAGAGAAGAGATCAGTGTCTGCCCCTCCTCTTCCCCTCACAAAGAGGTTGTAGACTGCAATGAGATCTCTCCTCAGTCTCCTCCAGGCTGAACAAGCCAAGTGACCTCAGTCACTCCTCATACAACTTCCCCTCAATGCCCTTCACTATCCTCATTGCCCTCCTTTGGACTCTAACAGCTTAATATCTTTCTCATATTGTGCTGACGAAAATGGCCACAATTTTGAAGGTGAGGCTGCCCCAGTGCAGAGCAGAGCTGGACAATCACTTCCCTGGACTGGATGACAATGCTTTGCCTGATGTTCCAGGACATGGTTGGCCCTCCTGGCTGCCAGGGCACTGCTGACTCATATGAAGGTTTGCATTTTGCATACATCACATTTAGCAGACACAGTGGTGTGTGCGTCCCATAAGGCTGGGTCATAACCACCATATGCTAGAGCATCTTAGATTCTGGTCCCCAAACAGAGCAGTTTCAGTGGTATATTTTTGCATGCAAGATTGCTTTCAGCAAGTTGTGGTTTTTGGAGGCCATTCCTTTTCCCCTCCATGATGTCAGAGAAGTGGTTTGGGGTCACTGAGCAAAGATCTCTTCCCTTTGCTCGGATTCAGTACCTCAAGCAAAGCCTCAAGTCTAACACTCAGCTTGAAGGTTTAGCTGGGAAGAATTACAGGGAAACTGTACATAGGATCACTGTTTGGGCAGACCTATGCAGCCCCCCACCTGTGGTCCCTGGAAGAAATAATCACTAAATCAGTCCTATCCACACTGTTATAGTTGGAGTCTGTCAACACTTAAATATGCATTAGCAAGATTGATTTCCCATTATCTAATTAATTACTGCAGATTTCACATTTTCATGTCACCTGCTTTGCCATTTGTCCAAGAACAGCAAACGGCCCATCACCACAAAGCAATGGCACTGAATTTGTTTTTGTCCTGTACCTTTCATTTTTTCCCAAATTGGTGTGAAACTCCAACCAGGCACTGGCAGGAGTGGCCCAGGAGGTCCCTGGATGCTCCATCCCCTGCCTGAGGCTGGAGCCAAACCTCTTGCAGGCTTCTCATGCTGGAGGTGCCAAAGGTTCCCCAGATGGCCCAGCCCAGTGCCTCGCTGTCCTCACCAACAGAACATTTTCCTGATACCTGACCTCCTTGTTGCAATTCAAATGCATTGCTTCTTCCTCTCTTGGATGCTGAAAGCTGATGACTTCCTGCTTGCACTAGCTTTTTTGTTGCGTGAAGAAGGGAGCTTGTTACAGTCATGCCACCTGACTCTTCACTGCTTCCGTACGTACACCAATAAAAGAGAGTGGGAAATTTTCCTTGCTTTAGGATTAGGAGACTGTAAGACCTTGTGAAATCAAGCTTATAATTTTTTATTCTAAACCATGCATTACAGATACAGTTCCTACAGAGTGCTCATCTAATATTCAGTTTCATTTCTACATAGGAGTAATTAGCTTGCGATGAGGAAAATCATTTAATTAGGCCCACAACTGATTAGAGCCTGGTGCATAGCCTATCAAAATAAAGGAGAAGATACAAATTGATTTCAACATGTTTTGGGTCAGACCCAATATTCCAAAGCAAATAGAGAGATAAGACAGCATCTGCTGAGTATTCACCTGCCAAGTCTTTGTGCTGATCTCTAATTTTAGGTCCTGCAGGCAATTGTCCAGGTTATTTACCACCTGGGCTGTTTTGATCTTCTCTCAAATGTGTGTATTGATGTACAAGCTCTCTTATCTCTACCATGATAATACTGGCCCAACTATACTAGCAGCATGAGCCTCAGGATCAATACGGATTCCTCCATCATTCAGCTGAACAGCATTTTATTTACCTAATTACTAATATCTATTAAGGGCCTGGACTGGAAAATCTTGACTAAGCAATCTAAAATGTGTGAGTTGGACACGCTATAGAAATGCAGAGTATTATCATTACTGTACAATATGGGATGTATGTACAATCTTCCCATCACAGATTCGCTTGGTTCCATCACAGCTAATACAAATAAGTGATAGAATCCTACGGGTGGCAGCAGATTTGCATCAGCTACATAAGGTATTATTTTTTCTCTACTGGGAACAGAACTCAACAATTTGCTTACATAATTACTTCAGGCCTATAAATAGGTTACAGATATTTGTCCTGTGATAAAAACCTGTTCTCCCATATAGGTATGCAGACACTTGGCTCCTAGAGAATGGCTGTATGAAAAGATATCATGGGTCCACTTCTAATTTCCTTCTCATCTCAAAAGCTGATTCACCAAGATTACAACTTAGTAGATTTTGCATGTCCAAGCACCCAGGTGAGCAATTCCCATGCTTAAATTTGTAAATATAACTTTTTCTTTCTTGGTTCCACCTCTGTAATAAATATTCTATAAACTAATGGCTGCTAACTACTTTATTGGTCTCCATAGGACACATGAACTCATTCTTCCATATCCAGATGGATTTTCAGAGAAAAGAGCAATAAAAATTCATTGGAGCTTCTTCCTATAAACTCAGCAGATGTGATTGACAGACACCTAGCATGCAGGTACCTTGGGTAGAGAAAATGTCATGTTTTTTACCTTACAGAATCACAGAATCAGTTAGGTTGGAAAAGACCTCTGAGACCATCAAGTCCAACCTGTGACTGAACACCACCACATCAATGAGACTATGTTCTAAGGATAGATGTCATTGAGACTGTGCTACCACTGACTTATTTTGTTCATAAAGCCCACCTGAAGTGGACATTCTGTTTGCCAAGAGCACGCTGGTTTCGGCTCCCTTTGGTAGCACATGTGCACAACCCTCCTCTTCTCTCGCTGTCCTGGACTGCAGCAGAGGGCTAAGCATCAAGGCAGGTTAGAAAATGATCACAGCACAGTAGAATATTCTTTTACTGATATATGACATGCTTGTGTCAAAGTTGCCAACAAGAAGGCCGCTCTAACAAAGTGGGTCTGAGCCATGATTTCCTCAAAGCCTCTTTGCACTGCACTAGTTGTGGAGACTGTATGCAACACAAGTGTACACAAAGCCCCTTGTGGAAGCTTAATGCAATACAAGGGCACACAGGCTCCTTTCCCACACCAAGGGAATGTAATAAGACCATGACATGCCTGGGATTCAGATCTGAAATCATATAACAGATCCTTACTCTGCATTATAATGCCAAAAGTCCCAAACTGGGCACTGGGACAGCCAGCCATCCTCCCAGCCCTTCTCCTGCTTTTGCTGAGTGACACTGGCCAATTGTTTTGCCCCTGTCGCAGTTTTCTGCCTTTTAAAATGAAAGCAGTGATACCCCTGCCTTCTGTGAAGCGCTCTCAGTGTGGCAACATCAGTGAGGATTTTTAGGATGATGCTGTTCAAAATTGCCAGGCATTGTTTAGGCAGAGCAGGATGATGGAGTGAATCAGCGTCTCTCAAGCTTTTCAATCTATTCCTCACTTCAATCAGTTAAGAATAATTTCATGCCTGAGCACAGAAGTGGCTGCAGGGCCTGGCGACAGGGTACTGTGCATCTCGCTGCCCGGGCAGTGCTGCTGGAGAGGGGCATTCGAGGTCCCTGCAGCCAAACTCTCAAGGACGCTAAGACACAAATGTTGTCTTTCATAATAACAGCAATTAACAAGAAGGGAACGTTGCAAGGGACTGGCATTCAGTTTGAAGTACTTTTTCTGGGTTTTGCTTTTTTTTGATTTGACTTCCAAGCATCTGTGTACCATAGCATTACATAAACCCGTGTTAAATCCCAAACAAAACCAGGAAAAATTCCACTGCTTTGGGAAAGCCAGTGACTCAAACAGTGCAGCAAACAACTGGTCAAGGCTGGGCAGCAACCTGGGCTAGTGAGCATCAAGTAGAGAGCCCACCAAGCCAAATGTGTGGGAGCCACTTAGGTCCATAGGACCCCACAGTATCCACAGTACTTGTTGTTGTGGTGCTTGGACCAAGCTACTCCCCAAGCCTACACCTGGGTGCAGTTCAAGGGGGATGACAGGTCGAGGACCAATCTAGGAAGCACGAGAGGTGAGACTGCACAGACATGACTCTTCACACCACACAGTCCCTCAGCACCCTCATGTCACGTAACCTCAGCTTTAAGGTCTGAGAGCAGCTCTCTATTGGCCTGCCACCCACCTTCAGGCACTTTGAACTTAAAAAACCCACCCCATACTAAAAGCAAACCAAAGTGAAGACTAAAAGCCACATCCACACCAGTCGCAGTCCAGAGGAGATACAGGGCCAAGCAGCTGCAGTGACACCTGCCATTTGAGAATGGGGATGGAGCAGGGTCTTTGACCCTGCTTTTCTTGGCAGGGTAAATAGAATCAGAGTCTCAAATTGGGCTTGGGCACTGACAAAACTTACTTCTGAAACTACTTTCTATTCAGCTTTCAGATGTTTTGGTTTCTGTACCTAGGAAACAGAGCTCATGATCTGAATTGCAGGTAAGATGAGAAATTAAATGGGAATTAAGATCCTGAGTCAGGGAGCTGAAACTTGTCAGTGGCAGCCCTGAGTGCAGATCCCCTCCTGTGTGGAAAGACAACTAACTCTTTGCTAATTACTTAAACCTTGCAACACCCAAGGAAATAGGGGGATGGACTCCAAGGTACAGTGTGGGGGGTTATCTTTGTACATAGGGCAAAGATGCATTATGGAATTTAAAAAGATAGAAGAAAGAAACATTCAGTAGCTGTAATGAGCCAAATATAAAAAGCAGGGTAGGCCTAATTATTTCTTTAAGGCCATAAATGATGAATAGTGAATGAAGTTGTTTGAATTATTGATTGCCAGCTGCAGACCTCTGCCCTCACCACGGCTCAGGGCAGTGAGCAGTTCTGATGTCACTGATCTCACATGTCATGTCATGCCACAGGATGGATTTTGAAAAAGAAAGGCACCATAACATTTAAAATTGTAAATACTACCACTCCAATCACCAAGTGCAGACAGCAAAGAAACCACAAACAGTTCAGGTTTTGGGGCGTGGCTGCTGGTGGCTCTCCCTTCTGCTTCTAAATATAAAGTTTTCCAAACTTCACCATGAAGTGACAGCTACCCCTTATCACTGAAGGCCAGCTGTTTCTTCAGCACTCAGCTGTTCCTGCTGCTTGCTCATAGAAATGGAAAAAAGCTATTTAGAGACGCAAATCTGCAAAGCCTTCGAACACATGTATATCTTAGAGCCCGTCCTTCAGATCTTAAAGTAATTCAGTTGATCTTCCTTCACACCCGTTTTACACCTCTGCACCCACGCTGACACCACCAAAGCTAGTCCTGGTTCCCTGGCGCAAATAAAACCAGATCCAGAACGATTCCTTCTAGGTATTTTAAAAGTTTTTATGGTGCCTTCTGGGAAGGACTCAGTTGAGCTCACCCATAGGAGATGTAACTACAGATCAATGTGTGTCACTGCTTGTTCGGAATGAGCCAGCCCATACACTGCCTTTCCCAAATGTGAGTGGGTTTACACTGGATTTCATCAGCAGGGGCTCTGTGAGTGTGTGTGGGGGAGTCTGGGGGGGACAAGGATGGGGGATCATTGCACAGATACTTACAGTTCAGTCAAGCTAATACATTTTACGACTCCTGAGGCCAAGATCCACCATGAACAGAGATCAGCTGGCTTTTGTGATTGCACTGATCCCCATTTTGCAGTCCTCAACAGCACTGCACAACACTTCCTCATGCACAGTCCAGTGGGCTCCAGTGGCTCCTCTCTTCCCAAGACAGCCTTTCTATGCAGGGAAGGGTGGAAGCACAGAGTCCTGGAAAGTGACAATATCAATGTGAAGTTGTGCTTGATGACCCTAAAATAACTGTTTTCAAAATATTTCTGCCCACATTTAATAGCAGAGAGAGCAATCGTGTTGATCCTGATGGTTTTTACCCCAATAATGGTTAGAGGTGCTGGGTTTGGGTCCCAGGGAGTGCAGGGGAGGCTGAGGGCGACTTCAGCCTGGGGCTTGGATCTGACAGAGCTCCATGGAGTGTCTGGTGATTGTTCATTGCCACCAGTGCTTAGTACGGGCTATGCACCCTCCTGAACTACTGCTCTGTGCAGTGCTACACTTGTCTGGACTCCTGTGTGTCTCCAGAGGCAAACAGTGTGTGCTCACAGTGTGGTGGGGAAGAGCAGGAGAAGCTTCTGTAAATCCACACCCGAATCCTGGGCGTTCATACAAGCGTATCCCACTGTCACCCAGGTGCATTTATATACCCAGCACATTCACCTTCCTTTCTGGATGTGTGATTGATTCCACAGTGCATGTACTAAACAGTTGAAGATGCATTTAGGCATGTATACAAAGAAATATGGGTGTTCTGAAGATCTGAGGTACTGCTGGATTGCTGTGGCTGCAGAGGAGAACAACAGTGCCTTATCTGTGCATCTTTGCATCCTTTTCACTGAGTCCCCTATGCATGGTCAGGCAAAGGGAACTTTCTTTCCTGTGTGGACAACACAGACCTATGCACGTATGGTTTCATGCTGTTTCGTAACAGAAAGCAATGTCAAATAGTGTCTAAACCTACTTCCAGTTGAGAGCAAAACTGCCATAAGTTTCAATGGGTTTACAGTAAAACCTGTACTGTCTCACCCACACGCAGCAGAATTTCAACAGTTCAAGCAGCAAGTGGAAAATGTTACAGCAATTTCTTTTTTACCTTTGCAATCTATGCACCAAATTCCCTTCCACCTTGCAATTTGCGGAGTCAGACTTTTTCCAAACAGATAGAAAATTCTCTTAAATTACAACCACAATGCTGCTTCTTTCTTCACTGCCCTGTATTTTCTCTTATCCCTGGTGCCGGTACCAATTGGCAGTAACATGTGATCTGTGTTTCAGCAGTGCTCAAGAGCCACATTGCACTTGTGCATCTGAGGCTGCAAGACACAGAGTAATGCAAAATCAGATGTCACATATATGTGGCTTTGCCACAATGCTGCAAAAATACCGGAGCATAATCCTTGTTTTAATCTGAGTCGCTGTTACCCTCCTAAAAAGGAAACTGGCTGACATCTTTTGCCAAGGAATGACCACAGAGGGCAACAACCTGCATCCCTCCTATGTGCTGAGCAGCTCTCACCTCAACAGTGCGATTGAACCCAAGGGGAGCACCTGTGTGCCCCGTGCTGTGCTGGGAGGGCTGATGGCAGGGCTGGGCTCTTCTGGCCCGGGCTGTCCCGATGTGCATCCCAGCACAGCTCGGGGTGCGCCCGTTTTACAGCTCCTCGCGGATCCCCGCCGGTCCCCGGCCGGCCGCAGCAGCAGCCATGTGCGATAAGGGTGCAGGGCTGGGGGGCGGACGGGGATGGAGCGGGGCTGTGCTGGCAGGGCGGACGGGGAGGCAGCAGGGCTGTGCTGGCAGGGCGGACGGGGAGGCAGCAGGGCTGTGCTGGCAGGGCGGACGGGGAGGCAGCAGGGCTGTGCTGGCAGGGCGGACGGGGAGGCAGCAGGGCTGTGCTGGCAGGGCGGACGGGGAGGCAGCAGGGCTGTGCTGGCAGGGCGGACGGGGAGGCAGCAGGGCTGTGC